>VWZP01000837.1:1310015-1447390 GCA_013396995.1 Dicaeum eximium
AAAAAAAAAAAAAAAGAAAAAAAAAGTAGCTGTGCTGTTTCAGTCAAACCAAAATAAGTAAATTATCAGAATTTATTTCTGAGCCCTGGCTGCTCATCCTGACATGGCAAACTCAGTGGGATGTGGAGTCAGTGTTAAGCTGACCTCTGGAAGGTGCTGTCAGACCCAGTGTGCCAGCAGGAAAGGGTGTCTACATGTGTGAGTGTGCGTGCAGAAATGACGGAAAAAATACAGAGGTGCCCAGACAATTTGTTTTGCATCCTGAGATTTTCCAGCAATGGCCTCTAGTGCATTTCATGTGTTATGCATCAAATGTGATCAGCCACATGGCACAGCATGGTGAAGTGAATGCAGTGGGTCACTAAAGTGTATTAAGTGCCATTTACTGCATCAATTTAATTCTGTCCCTAGTCAAACTTATAATAACTGTAACCCCCCTGCTGCTTTCCCTTTTCCCTTTACTGCTGAGCAGGCAATAGCTTCTATTTTCTTGCCCAACAGAGTAACTCAGCCCAGCTGATAGCCTGAGCCTGCTCCATCCCTCCTGCCCTGAGCAATGCATGGATCAGAGCCTGTAGATCCTCCAGGCTGGCACCCTGCATGGGCTCAGCGTGGGTCTGGGGAGCCTGAAAAGCCAAAGGCTTCTTTCACTGCCAGAGCATAGCAGCTCTGGTACCAGAGAAATTCCAACCTGCCCACAATAAGTTTTTTCTCTTGTAAGCAACACTTTTTCTGTGGGAGCTTTCCATTAGCAGAGCAGAAGTTGTGTGGGACGAAAGATGCAGGTGTGTGAGCATGGTTGGGATTGAGTCTGGAGAATGTCTCGATCAGAGGAGTTTCTTCTGCAGGAATTTGTTTATGTCATTTGCACTTTGTCCCCATTTCCCCCTGTACCACTGTGAAAGTGCCAGAGCAGATTGGAGGTCAGTGCTCAGATTAATTCTCCATGTAGAAAAAAGCTTTTTTCTTTTATTCTATTTTTCCCTCTCAAGTGCTTACACAACCTCCTTTTTTACTAAAGAGTGCTGACTCTTTCCTTTTTCACTCTAAATTTCCAAAACACTGGTTTTAGTGTGCTCTGTCTTGCACTCCTTTGCAATTATCCCTTTTAATCTGGTTACAGGGTTATGCTACTTCAAATTTAAATCACATCATATTAGGGGGTTTTGCAGACCTTGTGTGAACAATGAACTTTTCACATGTAACTCCAGAATCTCCTTGAATCTAAAAGAATATCTTTGACTCTGTGATAGAAAGTTAGTGAATGAATACTCAGAAGTAAGGCAGCCCATTTCAACCCACAGCATAATTTATTTCAATTCTCCAGCATGGGCTGGGCAGTGAGGAAGGTGCTGCTGGATAAGATCTTTGCAGCACTGCTGCTCCTGGAAGCCTCAGTTTTCTCCTCTGTGCTCCAAAGCAGCCAGCTTCAAAAGGGTCCCCATAAAATTGCTATGGTGCAATTTTACACACAGAGTATATAATTGTTTTTAACTGATTTTATTGTATTTCTATTCAGTATCCACAGCTCCTATCTTTGCCATCTGAAGTGTTCTCATAAAATGAGGCTGATGTGGACCCGGAACAGGGCCAGTTCTGCTGGTAAGCTCCAGCTGCTTTGTGCCAATTTTCTGACAAAGCAGCTGTAAACCCAATTTTGCTGGATTTGTATTTCCTCTGCTGTATCAGAGCGGCTCTCAGCAGCTGGGGCATAGCAGAAAATGGGGACCTTGATGTTTAATATCTACTATGTGTCCTCTCTCAGGGGTGTAGATCTTGCCCTTGCAAGGAGATGTGTAGCACATCTCTCATCTCTGGCTGCTGTAATTGTATATTCAGTGAAGGCAGCTGGAAGTGTCCCTCAGGGGCACCAGTTCACTGTAGCTTTGCTATTGACAGGAGTGCAGGCATGACATTTTCCTCACTGGGTATCCAGTATGTTTAAAAATACTTAAAGGAAAGAAAGGGACAACCTAATAATGCTGAAGGTACCAATAAAAACATAAAGCTGCCATTGCACCCACTGAGGAGTGAGCAACAGCCAAGAGCTGGCTGAGCCTTGAGTGAGCTGGGGCTGTGAGATGAGCCTGCTCTGGACCATGGCCCTGGCACTGGGTCTGATGGGGCAGTGGCACTCTCATAGGGCTGCTGAGTGCCTTGGGAAGCCAGGTCTGCTTCCCAGCCACTTCAGAGGGACTTTCTCTGCAGACAGAGGAGGAGGAAAGGGTAGGAACAAAGGCACTTCACCTTCCAGGGAGGCTGTCAGGTGAGAGCTAAGGGAAAGGAGACTTCCAAGCTTTGACTTCCCATTACCACACTCACTGCTCCCTTGCAGAGCCTATTTATTTGTCTGCTCCTTCCTCTTCACTCTTTTCTTTCTTTTCTTTTTTTTTTTTTTTTTAAGAGATTCACATTTTATGACCAATTAACAATTAATTTGGCTGGAGAGCAAGTGAACAGAAAGATGTGGTAGAACATATGGAGGAACACACTGTGCTTGGTCCCTGCAGATTTGAACTGAGAAGCAAGGTCCAGAAATAATCAGTTTATGAGCAGAATGGGCTAGAAATAAACTTTGGAAGAGGAAGAGAAGATAAATGGGAACTGAGTTCCATGTCATTTCTCCCTGAAAATTGCAGACAAGGTGAAGAAAAGCCCTAAGGAATCATTAAAAAGATATGAGAGCAATCGGGAAAGTGGCAAAGGTTTCCAAACTGAAAAGGAAAGGGAAGACAAACTGGGACAGATTTTTTTGTAAAGAGCAAAAGCATCAAAATTATATTTCACAGAATCACAGAACCAAGTAGGTTGGAAGCAACCTTTGAGATCATCAAGTCCAACCTATGACCTAACATGACCTTGTGCTAAGTGCCACATCCAGTCTTTTCTTAAACACCTCCAGGGACAGTGACTCTGCCAGCTCCCTGGGCAACCCATTCCAATGCCCAATCGCCCTTTCTGTGAAAAAATTCTTCCTAATGTCCAACCTAAACCTCCCCTGGCACAGCTTAAGACTCTGTATAGCCGTGAGAGAACAGTGGGTGTTCTGTCCTGGGGGATTTTAGGGACTAGAGGGAGACAAACCCCAACCTGCTGGTGGAGGTGAGAGGGGTGTGAGAAGGAAGTGAGCTGGAACAGAAGGTCACTTGTTATTTCTTTGGTTTATTTTGCAAGAAATCCCTGGAGAAAAAGGTTGTATGGGACAAGCTGTGGATTTGAAGAGTGGGAGAAAAAAGTCTGCCTGAGTCTGGGTTGGGTCATATCAGAAACTGATTGTTTAGCAAAGACAGCAGATAAGAGCTGTCTCTGAGGCATAGAAATTTGACTGGCTCATGTGATTTTCTCTATCAATATCCTGTGATGTGCTAATAAAAGCATCAAGTCCTGCTGCTGGACTAAGGCTTGCTGGCCCCAGACCCATGACTTCAGGGTTAGGTCCAAAGAAAGGGAATGGAGGGTACAGAGGAGAGCAGGGAGAGCTTGCATATACCTCGGACTCAAAATAGGGAAGGGCCAGGAAATTACTCCAGCTATGGAGCTAGAACAGCACAGGGTCTGTTCTCAAGGCCTGAGGCTGAATGTCACAGCTTGACTTGCATCCACTCAACTCTATTTTTTCCCTTCCCTCTCTTCCCACCCTCCAGCCCAATATGCACGTGGTCAGATGCTGGTAGGGACAGTTCCTAACCTGTGCCATCCCTAAAATCGTGGGTGGGTGATGTCTGGGGGCAGGGAGGTGGCACAGGGCAGACCTACCCCAGGCAGTCTGTGGGTGGGCAGGAGCACAGGCAGCTGGGTGCTCTGAGCCTGCAGAAACACTGCCAAGGTGTTCATGGACTCACACGGGGGATCTGGAATACAAACCCAATGCTTGGTGATACCTGGGGAGCTCCAACAGCCAGAAAAGGCACCAGAGCAGAGCACATGTTGCACAGATGGCTTAGTGCAGTTCTTTGATTTGGTGGATCCTGATTTTGCTTTTTATATGTGCTGGTGGCGTTGGCCAAGGTCAAGAGGTCTGTCCATGCCAGCAGGAGAGGGGGCTCTCCCTGGAGTGCTCTGGCTGCTGGGTCCCTCCCTGCCCTTCCTTCTCCTTCCTCTCATGGCTGCCACCTCCTGGGCTGGGAATTGTTCAGGAGGTCAGGCTGCTCTCTGCCCCTGACTTGGGCTGGATTGGATCACAGCCATGATCTCCTGACAAGGGAATCGCTCCCTGCAGCTCTCACTGCCACTTACTGCGCTATTCAGAGGCAGGATTTTTTCCCCCAGGGCTCAGCTCCCAGTTAAGCACCTGCAGATAAGGGTCAAATTTCCTGAAGTGCTCATCAGGCAGCTGCCTCCCCTGGGACACTTAATCATAGATTTTAAAAAAAAAGTATGTTGAACTGTTCAGAAAGAACCAGCCATTTGTAAGCCCATAGGAGCAATGACTGTTCTTTATTTACAGCCTTAGTGTTGGGCCCATGTCCTGACAATTTCTATAAAATTAACTCCTTCGTTTCCCTCTTGGAAGAACAGACAACAATTTTCTTTGTGTTTTTTTGTAAGCTGAAGAGGCTGATAGAAGATGAAGGCTTCAGATTCCCTCCCTGTCTTGCTGAAGGAAGAAGCTGTTTGCTCGATTGACACTATAGGCAAAAACCAGATTCCTGTTTTGCTCTGTGTTAACAGATGGGTGCTGGATGAAGAAGTGTTAATTTTTAAACATATATGAAGAAGACAGAGGCCCACCTAGAACAAAACCATTTATGTTTTAAAGGCAGGTTAACATTTTCTTTTGGGCTGTTTGCTATCAGGGTGAGAAAAGCATTGGTTCTAATAAGTTGGTTGCTGCTTAGCCACAAAATGATCGAGTCTTTCTGTCTCAGAAAGCAACATTCAATGACAAAAGCAAGGACTAAATGGCCTAAAGCAATTGTGTCCCATCTTGCAACCAAGAGATCACACAACTTAAAGACACTTGAGCTCTGCACACCTTCCTAAAGCAGGGTTGGATGGGTCTGTGCTGCATGAGAAAAATATTGTTGTCCTTGGTCACACGATGGAAGAGTTGTTGCAGCCTTCAGAGATGCACACAGGGAGCTGGCTGTGCTCAAAATGGACCCCTCAGTCTGACTGTACCTGGTTGAAGTGGTAGATTTGCACTGGACTCTCAGGACTTTTCTCCAGGGCACAGTTTGAGATGCCGTGGGGGAGAGATATGATGCAGCAGGGCCACATTCCCTTCTTTGGTCTATTACTGAGATGTTGTAAGAATTTGGCCAGATCACTTCTCAATTTCTGGCATCAGTTTCTCTGCCAATAAAACAGGAATGATGCCATCAGCTCCAAGATGGAAGTTAGGAAGCACTAATGAAGAGCTGGCTGCAATTACATCCAAATTTAGAAGCAAAATGGGCTCTTGTTCCCTTGGACCTAATGTAATAAATAAATAAATGGAGCAGTCCTGGCTTTATTGCCAATTCTATCTGATTAGATGGAACTTAATTTCTGACATTTTTTCTGCTGGTGGCTTTATTATGGAGGCACCCCACAGAACCAGCTTGACCTCTGGGTTCCTCATAATTTTCCTGGGTATGAAGTTACTCTCTAACAGAATTAGTTTCCTCAGCATGCCTTTGTGGAGCTGGTGCTTTAAATCAGGCAGACTCACGCAGCTGTAGCCCTGACACGGTCATTTTACAGCTGGCTGCTGTTTGTCGCCTCTCCCTCTTCCCCAGCTGCCAAGTACTGTTTTACCTTTCTTATTGCTGTGGAGATGACATTATCTTACACTGGAGAATTTCCCTGCCATAGAGTTGCTCTGGATAATGTTTGTGTACAGATGATGTTTATGAAAGCCAGGGGGCAATTTACTTACTGCAGTGGGCACCGCTGCAACGTGTAAAATCATCGTACACAAATACCATTGACTAAATGGCTCCCTTCCTTCTCATAATTCATTAGCAGAACAGGTTACCTGGGGATGGGAGGGAATCTCCATCACTTGGAGACTAAATCAGCCTGACTGTCTTTCCAAGGAGCGTGCTCTTGCTGAATTGCACAGCATTGGGCTGGATGGGGGCATTGCCAGGGAAAAGTGATGGGCTCCCTTACATAGGTGGGCAGAGGAGACAACCACGGTGAGCTGCTGGCCTTAAGGCCTGAAAATCTACTGCTGCAATGCTGGCTGCTCCAACACAGAAATCAAAAGACTGATAGATGAAATAAGTCCCTCTTTCTTTCTGAAATCTCTCCAAAGGCCAGGCCTGTGATATGGATTGGTCACACCAGTCTGCTCCAGAAATGGTAGATCCAGCTTGCATGGAAAAATTAATTATTTTCCCTGCCTGGGCCCCTTGACTTATTGCTGTCTGTGGAAATCTGAGTAAATACTGTCTGGATCAATGTCAGTCAGTGGAAAAGAACATTCTCCAGCCAAGAAGAAGGAAAGAGACTGTTGAGCCAAAGTCTTTCCTCTGGATGCATTGCTCTCCCTAATGCAGCTGCTGCTCATGACCTGAGGAGAGGCTGAAATGCCTTGCCATGAAACCTCTGCCTTGAAGTAGTTTCCCAAGCTCCTTTTCCATATTCATCATGGGGCTTCCCTATCCCAGCAGCCAGTTCTGACCACCTTGTTTACTTGTTGGATGATGATCAGGTTGGAAAGCTGATGTTAGCACCAGGATGGATGTTTGCATGAGCCTGGTGCTGCAGGCAGAGTGGCAGGAAGATTCTTCAATGCTTGTGGTGCAGCTCTGAAGATCAGGACTAGAAGTCAACAGTACCACTCAGCTTTTAAACACACAAACATACTGAAATTATTATGAAATGTGTCCCCTTTTAGTTATCTTGCACTTTAGCTGGGACTATAAAAGTGCCTGCTTGTGATAAGAAGTTGCTTTTATTATTGATCATCTATTGATCTGTGCAAAGAGTAAGTTTATGCTGTTTTCTTAGTGTTGTACAAAGAACAAAAGAAGTATTTATGGTTGGGAATACCTGTTTTATGCTCTCCATGATGTCAGTAGCCACCCACTCTCCTTTGGTCCTGCCTTGTCAGTAGGTTCATCAGGGCAGGGGAATTCCTGGTTAGCACTTACCATAGCGAAGCTCTGACCTCCTGACTCCCAGTGATGGACAACCTGCTCATCTCAAGTATAAAATCTCTTTACCTCTAGACAGTGATAAAGAGGGTGTTTAAGAACTTAGATAAACAGATTCCTCATCCCTGGAAACATTCTGGTCAGGCTCTGGGAAGCTTAGTCTAAAGGAAGGTGTCCCCACCCATGGCAGGAGGGCTGGAACTAGATGGTCTTTAAAAGTCCCTTCCAACCCAAACTGTTCTGTCTCTGTGATGATTCTGTGACAGTGATTTCAGGTTGGTACTGCACGTGGTGCAGGGGATCAGTAGCTGTGGCCCTGCTCCAAGCCTGCCTCAGCAGAAGCTGGTGTCCTGTCCCATGGCTCCTGGTAGCCTTCCCTGCTGCTGGCTGTGAGGGACACTTGTGCTCACCCTGGTGCTGACTCCTGTGAGATGAACTTCTGCAGCCCAAGCCTTCAGAGAGGTGACCAGAGAACCATTCCATGAGCCCCAGCTCACTCCAGGCTCTCTGAAATGCCCTGAATTCACTAGTTCCAAAAATACAGGCCAGTAGCAGAGAGTGCCCCCCATGGTAGCAGAAAAGTTCTGTGCTGTAACTGATAAAGATTCTGCAAAATCAGCCCCCTTGGTCTCCACCAAGCTCCTGGGATGTGAAGAGCTGTACAACTCTTACTTGCATGTTAGGAATTTGCCTGTGCCTGGGCATAGCTGGGAATTGGGAACATCTGTGAGACCAGCTCCACCGTATTTTTGTGTCTGTCGGTGCTTCTCTGAGTTGGGTTGTGTAGATCATTAATAACTGTGTCATTGCCTTCCTGTGCAGCCAATATAAATTAGCATAATCCATTTTCACTTAACATAGCCCTCAGAAGACAAAGATTTCAGCAGTCATGTTTGTTATCCTCCCTTAGGCAAAATGCTAAAATCAGCTTGAAATTGAAAAATCACCTCCTGGAGCTGAACATGGTGGTTACAACACAGGAATTGTTTGTAACCATGGATTATGGGTCAATTCCTTGTGCAGTGCAGGAGGATCTTTTGCACTGCACAAGGTTTCTGGTGGCTGTCCCAGTTCATTTAACTTGTGTGGTTAGATCAGGCAAATGTCAGTTTTTCTCTAGGAGGACAGGAACAAACAGCCTCAGGAACCAACCTCAAGTTGAGCCAGGGGAAGTTTAGAGTGGATATTAGGAAAAATTTCTTCACCAAAATGGTTGTCAAGCATTGGAACTGACTGCTCAAGGAAGTGGTGGAGCCACCATCCACGGAGGTATTTAAAAAGTGTGTAGATGTGTCAGTCAGGGATGTGGTTTAGTGTTGGCCTGGGCAGTGCTGGGTTAATGGTTGGACTTGATAACCTTAAAGATGTCTTCAAAACTAAAAAATTCTATGATTCTATACATAGCAATTTCTGTCTAGTTCACACCCCCTATATTTCAGCTGCTTCCTTTTGCTGCTCAAAATCATCCATTGAAATGTGCACTTAGTTAAAAGACCTGTGGTGTCAGATGGTTACCAGCCCCTTCTTAGTTACTGATGAAGGCATGTCCTAAGTGGCATTGGACCAAATCTGTGTGGCTCTTATGGGGACTGATTCTGTCTCATGAGTTAGACCATCTGCTTGCATTAGACCAAATTTATTTTAGGTCCTTGACACCCTACCTATGCATTCCTAACTTGCAGGTCCCTTTGTCCAGCAGTAATTTTCCCTCTCTGCTGTTCTGTGCCAGCAAGTTATGAAGAAAATACAAAGCTTTCAGCAGTAACCCTGGGGTTAGAGGAAAATGTCCTGATAACAAATATTCCTGTTAGCTCCAGTAATCTTGGAATTAATAATATTAGTCTCCCCCATTTGTAGCACAGACTGTGACTCCACAGCACAGAACAACAAAGACTTGTGGTGTAATCCTCCTTTCAGTACCTGTCCTGCAGCATGTGTAGTTATCCCTTTTGTATGACTGGAGAAAGAATATGCAAGAAAGAGATCAGAGAGGCCACAGGTCTTGCTCAAGAGCTCAGTGGTCTGCAGCAGGTCTGTGGGAGTTCCCATCTCCCTTTGCCTTTCCCTTTTATTCTGTCCCTAGGTGACACAAGTGAAGTTGCTTTCCAAAACGAAATATGTGGGTTTGAATGGCTGTGTCTGGTCTCCCCCACGACCTACCTCAAACTTGTTTCTTTTGGGTCTTGGCATTCACAAGCACTTCCCAAACTCTCTCCCACTGAGCATTTAATACCTTTCTTTCTCTAAGGATTAGCCTTTTATCAGCAAAAGTCATCTGCAAACCCCACTGCAATCAGTTAGGGGAATCCAGCTGATTTAGAGAGCCTTTTGTCAGGTGACAAAATGAGAATGACAGATGATGACAATCACATGAAGCAGGACCGGGAAGCTCAGACTGGGGACTTCCCAAGAAATGTCTTCTGTTATGAGATGTGTCTCAGGATTTCTTCCGTCTCATTTTCTTGGGATAGTTTGAAGAACAAGGCTGCAGAGCACTACAGAAAGAGCCTTTGTTTGTTTCTTTGTTCTTAAGCTATGGAAGGAAGCTCACGAAGCTGAACTGTTCTGACCCTTGGCCAGGAGCTGAACACATGTTGCTGAGATTATTTTGCAATATTCATTGCATGCTTGGCAGTACTAAATCTTCTGCTTGCACATAAACCTTCTCACCCTTGTTTCTGTGTCTCCATCCAAACCCATCACTGTGCTCTAAGACTGCCAGCTGTTTCCATCTAACTCCGTGGGGTCCAAACAGTAATGGACTCCAATAATGCTTTATAAGCCAAAGCCTTATTGAGGCAGTGAGAAAGATGAGCAGCAAGGTGCCCATACAGTGACTGATCCCATCACTGACAGCAAACACAAGATCACAGCGATGCTGTGGCGGCTGTGCCCTGCCAGGAGCGCCTGGTGTCCCATTGTCCTGCAGCAGCAGCCACACTGCACATGCCTTTTGGAAGAGGCGAGAGTTGTGCTGTCCCTTGGCTCCACGGGGGCGCTGGGAGGAGCAAAGCACACCTTACATTCGGTGTTCTGCCCACACTGCGGCTGCCAGGCTGGGGACAGGGTGCTGGCAGTCTGTCTGTCCCACTGCTGGCACTGGTGGGAGGCAGGGCATCAGCATCTGCCCTTGTGCCAGTATTGGCCATGGGGCAGGGTCAGTAGGGTGTCAGTAGGCAGAGCCACTGCCTGGTGACTGCAAAGACATTGCAGGTGGCCTGCTACTGTATTTGGCATAGATATCTCTGTTTGAGCCCATCGTTCTCAGCTCTTCTGGAATAATCATCAGCAGTGATAATATCAACAGTAACAGCTCATGTCTACTCCAGCCCATCCCCTTCCTTTCCATCCCCTGTGCAAACAGAGGAAGGGTCAAATGCTCTTTACTCTTGTGACCTGGCTGTCATTCACATTTACCCAGCGTTCACACTGCAGCATCCCAAACCCTTTGTGTCACTACAGTAAGCAGGTTTCTTCCTCCTGTGCAAATGAGAAGAGAAATGGCCGGGCCAGCCCCGGGCAGTAGTGGGGCCAGAGGGCTGAATGTGGGTCCTGTCTGATCTTGCAGGAAGACAAAAGCACCATGAGGTTCAGGTGGTCCAGTTGGCATCTGTGACATCCACTGTGCAACATGTCACCGACAGAGGTGGGACCCCATTTCCATGTCTCCTCTGAAACCTCACCCAGCCCTTTCCCCTGTGGTGCTCCACAGTCCAGAGCACTCCCATCTTTTCTCACTCCGTATTTGGGGTATGTGTGGAATATGCCCTAAGGCAGCAAGCCAAGCACGGTTTGTTAAGCACAATGTGCTCTGTGACATCTGCTGTGTCGTGCCATGTGGCAGGAAGCCCTTTCTCACAGTTTTAAGTATCCACCCCATAAACAATATATGTGCTTGGTCAGGGCCTCGCTTTTTTATTCCAGCTACTCCTCTGTCTTGAGCAATATTCTTCTAATATTTGCAGTGTTTTCCTGGTGCTAGCATTCATATCCCCTCAGAAGAAGAGCTGTCTTTACCAATGTACTGTACTAACACTCTTACCCGAATCCTTCAAAAATATTGACTTTTCAGAATAAAGTGGAAGAAGTCCAGAATTGCATGAATCAATGATGTAGGCATATTTACTGAAATTCTCTTGGGCAAGGGCTGACACATCTAAAGATTCACTTAAAAAAATTCTGGCACATTATGATCTTATTGAATAAAAATGAGTCTATCCAGGAAAACAGTACAATCCTGTTAAATATTTTCAAATCCTATGGGACAAAGGTGTTCTAGAAAAGTGAGATGGTGTTTATTAGGACTGAGCTGGATTAAAATCATGGAGTATGAATAGCTCACTAAATAGCTCATATGTTAAAAAGAGAGAGAAATAGCAACCACAATTTGTGCTCTACAATATCAACTAGTGAGAGGAAATACTTGTGCTGGCTTGGTATTAAACTGAGAATAACCAGTCCTTCAGCAGAGACCAGCTTGGTAAAGGCATGTGCAGTACCCATGGCAAACATTAGGAATGATGCTTTGAAGGGGCAGGGCTGCAACTTTCAGGTGCTTTAGTCCTTCCATCATTTCAGAGAATCCTTTGCTTGTAGGTGAGGAGTGCTCATGTGGGGGTTTGAAGGCATATGGGAAATCCTGGAGGCAACCCAAGGAGGTGATGTAACATGAGGATGAGGGAAAAGGAGGAAAGCACTGATAAGAACGGGGAGGACCAGGACTATTCAGTGCCTTGCCCGTGGCTGAAGGAAGAGCCTCCAAGGAAGAGGCTGCTCCTGATAGAGGGAAACAGCTCTGCTCTGTCCATGCTAAAGCACCATCCTTGCAGCTGTGGGGATTGTAGAAGTCCCAATGACATGTTAGTGCCTGTGAAGTTTTTACTGAAGAGGTGAGAGAACATTTTTGTTCTCCTTTACATTGTGCTTCCATGCAGGCTGGTTCTGGATCCAGCTGCTGGTTCCCAAAGGTGTGGAAGGAGATGCCTGGATTCACACCATCCCCTGCCCTCAGCTCAGAAGTGTGCTCACATTGATGGGAGGGCAATTGCCTGACAGGGCATCAGGTGTAGTTTGAACAACCATTTTCTGTCTTCTCCACCCTATGTACAATTTACTTTATGAGCTTTCAGCCAGATCATGTGGATGAATTAACATAGATGAATAAACACAAAGGCATTTACTCCTTAAAAACAACGCAGTTCTCTCCCCACTTGAGGAAGACCTCAATATCTCTTGGTGTTCTTCCTGGCTTGTGCAGGTCTCTCTGAGCTAATATTCAGTCTCTACTTTCTTTTCATCCTTTAAACCTTCATACTGCAATGTACTGTATTCCTGACTCAAAAGCAATATCCACTATGCAAATTATTGGCAGAAAGAGATCATTTTGTATCCAAGGTCAGCACACATTTACACTGAATTCATTATACAGCAATTGGCTTGGAAAGGCTTTTGAATGCTAAGATTGTTTATACAGTTTTTATTTTTTTATCTTATGCAGAGTTGGACTTACACTTAGAAAGATATTTTGATGTTTTAATGGAAATATCTAGTCATTTTGCACAGAGAATTGGAAAGAAATAGGAGTGCTGAAAAGGACTCTCTGTCCCTTGCTATTGCTCTCTCTGAATCTGCAAACAAACCAAGAGCAGCTGGCTGCACGTACAGCCCTGGCTTTTGCAGGTGTAAAGGAAAGCCCGTGACTTTAAACCAGACCCTCTCCACTAAAGGCTGCCAGTCACATGCTCTGGCCACTGTGATTCACTGTGTCAGGCAGGATCTGTCATGGCAAATAATATAAATTATGCTGGATGACATGTTGTGTCATCTGAGGAATCTGGAAAATTGTAACATGATAAAATTCCTTCCTTTTTTTATTAGTCTCTCTTTTAAGGAGATCTTCCTGATAGTCATGCCTCTTGAGAAGTTCCTTTCTTTTTTTTTTTTTTTTCCCTTTTTAGGGAAAGAATTTCCATCTTATCAAAATGACAAATTTCAATAGCATCCCCCTGAAAATAATAAAAAAAAAGTAATTCCTAAAAGCCCTTCAGTTTGAAAGTATTCAGCAATTTGTGCCAGAAAACTCTTCCACTGGAAATATTGTTTACTGACTATAGATGAAACTTTGCTGAACAGAAAGTTCCTTCCATCTGAGGAATCAGAAATTAGACTATGTAAGAAAAATTACTTCCTGGTCACACTTTTATGCAATCATGTCATGGAGTTTGACTGCCCCATAACATTCTATCTTTAGCGGGATCATTATGAGCTATTGGATACTGAATTAACAAAATGCCAGCTGTATTCTGAGGGTAGAAGGGTGTAAATCAATAGTAGCTGGAAATAAATTGTTGTCCAATAGAGAGATGACGAAAATCAGAGCTCACATGTTTGTACGCTTCACTCAACCTGAGCTCCTGATTCCCCTTGTGACCTTGGGCAATCTTTCGACCTCCTTGCATTTTGTACAATTTTACTGCATAATTGAGAAGCAGAAAGGCTCTGCCAAGCCCAGATTTATGTATCAAAATCTTGTGTATTTGGGGAAATTGATTTTCAGAAATATTTCCTACTTCTACAGTGGCCCTAAGCAAACAATTCTTTAGAGTGCTATCCAATTTCTAAAATGGGAGTGTAAAAGAAGGAAGATACCAAGAAGCAATATTAGAGAGGATGAGCATGTAAATACCACAAGCTGCCATACTAAAAGAGCACTCCTCTCCTGGAAGGATGTCTCCTTGAATGGGTGCAGCCATGCAGGGTTGCATTAACTCCATCTGGTCTGGAATCTTAATAAGTCAGTCATTTATTGCCCATATATTTTACATGAATCCCTGAGGGGTAGAATATAATAATACAGGCCCAGACATGAGCAAAAGGGGCCTGACTTGCTTGTCCTGCCTGCATACTTAGAGCAACAGCTCAGCTTCTAGATGCTTCAGAGAATTATCAACCCCTTTTGATGTCCTCTTGCCAGGATGTTTCATGCAGCATGTTGCAACTGAAAAACTGCTGGAGAAGAGTGAGTGCAAACCAGAACATTTTCCATGGAAAAACAACAGGGCAGAGAGAGGGAAAGAAACTGAAATGAGATATTCTTTGTCCTGGCTACAATCCACAGACATTATAAAAAAACTAGCACCAGGAAAACCTAGGATATATGGGTCTAAGAATTGTATTTATGGTTACATTTTGTATTACTAGTTTCTAAAAAAATCATTGGACAATACTGTATTACATGATTAATGGTTTATTCATTAATTTCTTAGCTTCTTGTTAACCAAGAAGTGTGTTACAGCTAATCTGAAGCAGCTGTTTAGGGAAGGCCTGGGACAACACACTATATTTTCAATATTCAGATAAGATATATATTGTCAGTCCATAGCATCTAAAGGAGCTCAGTTATCCAAAACTTATTTTGAAAAACAAGCAGGGGACTTGAGTGCTCTTTCTGTGATTTACTCACTTCTCTGAATGTGGAAAGTGTCAGCCATGACCATAGTCAGTGATTTATGTTAAAGTTGGATAATTTGCCCAAAAATACCAGGTGCTCTTGTGCTGTGGTGCAGAGCAGGCAACACAAGCCTTCTTTTCCACACTGTAAAGTGGGGCTTTGGTGTTTGTGGTATGGGTTCTACTGGATATCTCTGAAAAAAAAGCAAAAAGCTAAAATATTAATGCTGTTTGAGGGTCTCAGGTGTACTGCATGGGGCAAGGAAACGTGGGTCCTGCTGATGTGCAGTCAGTGTGGAAGGGGCACGTGGCTGGTGAGCTCCAGAAACTGAGCTGTGGGCCTGCAATGGCTTTGCAGTGCTGGCTCAGGAGGCAGCAGCTCTGGTGGAGGCTGCTAAAACAGTGCAGTGATGTCCAAATGTCCTCTGTGCCTTTAGTGCTGCTGCCTGCCCCTGGCCAGTCTGCATGGAGGGCTCAGAGCACACTGCCCTGCCCAGGAGGCTGCAGCCTCTTGCAGGATCACTTTGTTTTGAGAGGGAAATATGAATTTGAGAAGAGCTCCTTTCATTGCCATTGCAGTAGGTTTTTTCACTTATTTGACTGAGGCAGAAAGATATTCCCTCAGTCTCCCAGTATTTTAGAGTAACATCACCTATGAATGGTCTGTCAAATGGAAAAATAAGACTTTCAAGAAATCAAAGAGCAAGTTTGCCCAAACAATTTATTGTTATGGGAGATCACAGGCAGTGATGTGAAAGAAAAGTGGAAAAAAAAGACTGAATTCTTGTGTTTAAGTGGTCCCAGTAGCAGTGAGGAGAGTGCCTTCAGACAGCAGAGGAGGATGCTGGAGCTCTGCAGAAGGAAGCTTCTCTGACTTTAATGTCTTATGACAAACAAGAGCCATTCAACACCAACAACACAAGCAAAGAACCTCTATTTTCTCCACAGCTCAAACTGACTTGCAGGTGGCTACAGACCACGACTATTTAAATACTTCTTGATCCTGTAACACTTGGCAGTGGTGTCTGTTCAGCATAGCTGTATATAGAAAAAAGGGTTTAGAAATATTTTCTGTTTATTACAGTCCAGATTCACTCTTGCCCCCAAAGTGCCATGAGACCAGTGAATAAAAGGAGTTTACTGCCTTGGGAATAATGTAGATTTTATAGTTGGATGATGCTTCCAGGTTAAATTAATCTAGTCACTTGTATTACTTTGAGAAGTGCTAAGAGGAGGGAACACTGAGATGGAAACCCACAGCACTGGAAGCAGGGAATAGGCTTTAAATATGGAAGCAGAGGGCTGTGTAAGGAGAATATGGCTTCCAGTTCAATTTTCTGAATATCTGTGTTTCTACCATCAGATTCCTTACCATCATTTTGTACAAATGGGAATTAGACTGTAGGAAAAGGGTCATGTGTGTCTTTCTTCAGCTCTTGTCCCAGACAGTGACCTGCATGGCTGTGACTAATGTGACACTTCCTCTTTGTTAAAATAGGATCTCCTTAAATTTTTTTATGCCATTTTTAATTTTTGAAATTAGATTTCACAATTGCCTTTTTTTTTGTTTTTAAGGGATAGAGAAAACAAAAATCCTATTTCAGTTTTTACCCACTTACTTATTTTTCCTTTTGACAGGAAGGCAGATGCAAATAAGCAATGCTGAGTGTCTGCCTAAGAGGAACACTTTTGATTATTTTTTTTTCCTTGTTCACCTCATTGAAAGAGAGAAGGTCATCACTGTCTTACACAAAATGAAATTTAGACTGGGACTTCTTTCTTTAGGAAATAATGCTCACTCTTCTCCCCATCTTCTTTGTGTCTACCCGTTCTTTCTTTCACTCTTTCAGAGGAGAGAATTTACTAAATAAAGCTTAGGGGTATATTTGAATCTGGTTCTAGTTTTTCATTCAGTAAAAGAATTTTCTTTTCTTTTTTTTTTCAATTAATTAAAGGTACAAAATAGATCCACCTTCAATATCTAATTTATTTTTCCTCTCAAAAGTCTGCCCATGATTAATTTTTATCTAATTCTATGCAATCTTTTCAGACTGAAATTCCTTACTTTTAAAAAACTGTGTTCCTGCACATTTACATTTACTTTGTGAGAATAAAATATGTATCTGTGATACTAATGCTAAGATTTTATAGCAGACCCCAGTATGTGCTTTGAGAGTTTGGCAGTGGATACTTGACCTCTAAGGCAGGATGTGTAGGCAAAAGGTGAGTGAGAATTGCCTTGGGCAGAAGTTAAGCTCTCAGTGTATTACAGTGACATTTTCCCTTCAGCTTCCCCTCTTGCATTGACTTTTGTACCTTTCTTGGGGTTACAAACCAAAAGCTGAGCAGTGCCAATTCCACCTATTCTTTCTTGATCATTTCTGTTTCTGCTACATCTTTTTTGAAATGATGTGACCCAATGTAATTTTCATGACAATTTTAGGGTTTTTTCTTTTTCAGCTTCTTACTCTCTGTAGTTCAAATTTTCAAAGCACATTAGTGGTGTTTCCCATAGTTGAACTTTTCTGTGACTTTTCTGCAGTGTAATCTCTTGGTAGATCACTGCAAAGCTGAGTTTGATTCTCTGTGTACCAATGTTCCACTCCATTTGTGGGTGATCTTTAACTCCTCTCTTCTTATTTTCTTCATCTGTGCAATGAGGATAGTGATTGCTTTTCACCTTTAATAGTGGGAATGTGAACTGCTCCAGTAGGATTCAGCATCAGGACTTTGCCTATGACTTCATTTATCTAAGGTTTAATTACTTTTACATAAATTTCTTAAGCTTCCTTAACTCAGGCTTTGCATTAGTTTTACTGATTGTTATCTCAGTATATCCTTGCATTCTTTTCCTCCACACTATTACTGTTGCTGTGAAACTGCAAACACGACATGGCCATGACAGATCAGATGTTCAGCTCTCCTGCTCTGAGCCTGCCAGCATTGCTCTCCATACATTTCACCCAAGGGTTTTCCCATCCAGCACTAACATACAGAAAATGCAAAGAAATAGTTTGTAACCTACAGGATAAATGGCTCAAGGAATAAAAACCAGACAAAAACAGAGATGTGAAAAATGGGCAGAGAAAGTTGAACCCTGGCTGCAGCACTGGAGGTCCAGTCCTGCTCTTACTGAAACAGTGACTATGATTCCCTTGGAGCTAACCATTGATAAACCAATATATACAGATTTTTTTGCTATATATGTGGATCTCTACCCACAAAAGAACTGAGGCATCTACGCACACTGCTCCCCTTTCAGCAGCCAGAGCAGGCCTATATTTGTCCTTTGCTTTCTTGTTCTCCTCTCTTTCCTCTGTGGTCTTCTCTAGGCAGAAATTCTTCATCAGTTGTGAAGGACTGCAGCCCTCATCCAGGCTTCATTTCAGCCCTGTGCTCTTTACTCGATTTGTGAACAGAGAACCAAATTTATCTCCCCTTGTTATTATTTAATTCTGCAATTAGATTGCATTGGTTTGCAAGGCACTTGAGGTTGTAGATTTCAGGAGAGGTGGCATACAAAATAAATGTCTATTGACTTGGCAAGGCTGAGGATGTCTCATCGATTCCAGTGTTCTCTGTATTATTCTGTGTCTGTTCCATGCTCAATATCCCTTACCTTTTCATTCCTTTTTTTTTTAATTGCTGCTTCATGTTTAATACATGTCTTCATTGAGCTGTACACAATAATGCCTGTATCTTTTTCCTTGGTGGTAACAACAAATTCGGAGTCCATAAATGTTTACAATTAGTTTTAAACTGTTTCCCACAAACCACATGCCCAGGCTGTTTCATCTAGTATCCTACTGTCCAATTACCTAGTTTGGTTTAGTTAATTTGAAGCTCCTTTCAATCTTGTGTCTTAGCTAGGCTGAACTATCTTTGTTTCATCAGCATGTTTTATTCCTTCCCTTCTCCTTTCTGCAGGTTAATGAATGTGTATTTTTATTACACTTTTGTGATGAGTTGCAGTGAGATATATGGCTGTTTCTTTGAAAGGGAAATGAGACAGCTGTCTATGGAGAATGACCCCAGTGATGGGTTATAATCTCTGGACAATGCTGTTTGTTGACCTCCTGGGAATGGGTTTATTGACTTCTTTTTATGGCACTTTAAATTGCAATTATTTACAAGCATAAGAACACAGGTTTTTTCTTTATCTGCATTTATCTGAGGATCAAACAGCCTCTTATTATTGTGAGTATACTCTGTGAGTATACCCATTTTATGGATAGAAATCAAAATCACTCAGGAAAAAAAGATTACAAAAGATAACAGGAAAGAGGTCTACCCATCCCAGTCTCTTAGGCATGGGGCTGAAAAGCAGTAATACTTTCATGATACTTTTCCAGCCTTCAGCAACATGAGTTTCTCAGGGATTTTGACAGGTAGAGTCAGTATTTTTTGTCTTTCCATGGCAAGTATTTAACCCAGGATAAAGAAAACTCTGGTAAAAAATAGGGGACGTTTTCTGAATTGTTCCTCCTCTGGTGGCTGCTTCTGCTGGTGAGGTTCTCTGGGTAGTTTCTGCAGCAAAAGGAAAATTGTTTTCAGGTCCAGGGTTGGACCACAGGTCTCTACTGGAGACAACATGCTATGAATGTATCTGTGGATCTTCAACACAGCCATCATCATCATCACACCCTTGGCTCCAGGACAGCTGTCTCTGCATGGCAAGCACTCCCATGGATGGATTGCTGCTTGTCTGTATTTTTACATCAGACAGGGAGGAAATAAGATGGCTTTAAACACTGGGGAGAAATTTCCCTGAGGCTTCTCCAGATCTGCACAGCAATCCAAGGACAGTTCTGGCAGAAGCAGCTTTTCTGCCTTTAGTTGTAGGCTCTGCCCTTGCTCCTTTTTTTCTCACTTGCTGGTTAATCTCTGTTCCTAATCTTGTCTTTAACTGGCATTGCTGCTATTTCACTTGCCAGAGACTCTCAATGGGTTTATTCTTCATCATGTCTAAGCTTTTCCATGATCTAGCAGGACCTTCCATTACTACCTTCTCAGCTGGCTTGCTGTTGACCTCTACAGATCCCAGGATTGCAGGATAATTGATGCTGAAAGGAACCTCAGGAGGTTTCTGGTCCAAACTCAGCTCAAAGAAAGGCCAGATCTGAGATCAGATTAAGTTGCTCAGGGCTTTATCTAGTTTAGTCTTGAAAATTTCCCAGGAGGGAGACTGCACAAGTTGTCTGGGTAACCTGCTCTGATATCTGACTGTCCTCTTGGGAATAAAGCTTTTCCTGATACCCCAGTTAACCTTCTGTGCTCAAACTTATGCCCAGTGTCTCTCATCTCCCCAGCATCACTGGGAAGAGCTTGATCATCTTCTTGATGACCTCCTTGTTGATGCTGGGAGGCTGCTATAATGTCCACCTGGCACCACCTCTTCCCCAGGCTGAACAAATCTAGTGCTGCAGCTCCTAACATTTTTTCTTGTCCATTTTTTCAATGTATTTCTTGTACTGAGGAGCTCAAAAGAATACAGTGTCTCGATGTGGCCCAGCAGGAGCTGACTGGGAGGACAGTCCCTCCCCACAAGCTCTTGGCTGTGCTCCCACCAGCCTAGACCAGGATGCCCTTGGCCACCTTTTCTGCCAGGGCACACTGCTGATGCTCAGGCAGTCTCTGTGTGCCAGGAGTCCCCAGAGTCTTTGCAGTAAAGCCAGCCAGCCCAGCCTGCCTTGGATAGAGCACCATTAATTAATCCATTAATCACCCTCCTCTGAGCATAACCCTCCAACCATCTTTTACCCACGCAGTTGTTGCCCACCCATCAGACTGCAGCGTCTTCAGGTACAAATGTTGTTGGAGACACTGTCAAAAGCCCTGCTAAAGCTGACATAAGTGATATCCACTGAATATCCCTAGTACACAAACCCAGTTATTTGATCATAGAAAACAATAGGTTCAATCAGAAATTATTTACATTCAGTAAATCCAGGATGACTCGGTTATAAGGGTTTCCTTGCTGTGCTCTTCCCAATGAATGGGATGGGACCTGTTGGACCCCAGAGTCCCAGAAATGCTTTCAGAATCTAATCATTTTATCATGTTTTATACATTGACTTTGAGTTCACTTTTGAGTTTCATTTTTGTCCTTTGACACCACTTCATCCTCCTCCCTCATGAATAGTGAAGGAAGTTAATTTAATTTTTCTGTAATGTCTACCTCTTTTGGCATCTAGTCTTGTGTCTCTGGGAGAAACAAATGATTCCTTTCTTGACGTCATCTTCTTTATATATTTGGAAAGTTTTATTGTTTACCTCAAGTTTTTATGTAGCTCTTATTTCACCCTTTCATTAGCTTTCCAGTTTGTTTGGTGTAGATTTTTTTTGTTACAGCCATTACCCCATGTTACATGATTTCCCTGTCTTCCTTAGTACAGTACCTGCTGGGTTTAATGATTTATACTATTTTCTTCAATTACTTTTTGTTAAATCTGAATTTCCTGCAATTCATCTAGCAGGAACACAAAAACGTTCCACTTTATTTTTTGCATCAATTTTTTCTTTTCTGAGTTATTTTCTAATATTGCTGTTCTCTATAATGCTGATTACTTGCAGTCCCATACCCATATAAGGAAACCAACAAATACATAAGATTCCACTTTATTTTAAATCTTGCTCCTCCCTCTTGTTTGGGGAATACAGAAGCAATGAAGCAACCCAGGACATGTGGGCCCCAGTGAGAGCCTTGTCATGGTGCAGCACTGCAATCTATTTTACACACATATGACATCTCAGTTAGCAAAAGCCATGGCTGTGGTACTGCCACTTTTCCTGCTAGGAAAGCCCTCTGAGGATGAAAGGATCATTTTATCCACTCTGCAAGCATCTGAGAAATACGAGACTAAATAACATATCCAGGTGCTGGGAGACCAGAACAGTAGATTTAATTCTCTGTCTCCTTTGGGGCTTGCACAATGTCCTTGAATCCATGGGATTCAACCCATAACAAAACCTTATGTAATATGCAATAAAGTACCCAAATGAACTTGCCAGAATGGAGCAAATGGTGAAGCAAAGGCCTGGTGTCATTGCCTGATTGTAGATGTCCAGAAGGGCTGGTGGGCATTTTTGAAAAGGTGGGAGCAGTCTTGTTTCTTTGAGTTGTATATGGGATTTATAAGCATATGGTACAATGTTCTTCCTAGGAAAGAATCAGAGACAGATTTGCCCTTGGGATTGTTTGTTGCTTGGTGTTTTTTAAAAGAAATCTCTGATATGCTTTTCACTTCCTTAGTTCTTGCACTTGGGTTATTTAGGATCTCAGTTTGGTGTGATGTTTATTTCAGTCAAGATTTTGTTCTTAGAAGTTCTGGTTACAGTGTAGAAGATTGCTCCTTTTCTTCAGCACAGAACATTTCCTTATCTGAGTATTTCAAAACATATGATAAATCCCCCTGTAATTAATAATGGAATATTTTACTGAATACCTGTGAATTAGTAGGTGTTTAAAAAAATCAGGATAATTAGGTGGAGTCTTAAAAAAAAGCAACTAGTCATAAATTAGAGACACAACTGTAGCCAGTTCTTTCTCCTGCTTTAATCAGAAACCCATCCTGCTCTTGGATCTCTAGTTTCATTCTTGTTCTCTTTCAAAGAAGGGCCTTTTTTGCCCTCTCAGTTTAGTTTTTGCCAGGGAAGAAGAGTGATTAAAAACAATACATAACAATTATAAATATTCCCATTAGTCTGTTCTGCTTCTTTAAATATTTTGCAAATAGGTGCATGCTTCATTTATATGTACAATATGTACATGTAACATTTATTTTACAGAGATAGTTTTCTAAAAGCAGACTGATGACATTAACCTCAGCTCCATAGCCCTGTAGAGAATTACTTGTCATGACTTCAAGTGTCAGTAGCTCCTTTTTCACTGCTTGGAAGAGCTTATTGCTTTAAGAATTGCAATTGGTGCCTTTACCCACATGGTCCATCCTAACTAGGGAAGAAAGTGAGGGTTCAAGGAACTGCTTGAGGCCCTCCTTGAGATCTCATAACAAAATAAGAGATGGCACCTCACCAGACCAGCATCCTCTGATCTAATTTGTGTTTAGGGATTGCTCATACATGCCTTTCTCATTTCATAAAGGAAGGCATTAATAATTCCTGGCAGGGGACAAGTATTTCCCTCTCCAGCTCTTTTACCACCCGTGAAGATCACAGAATAAAGCCACAACTGAAGGACATTGTCTGACATTCAAACAGTGGAGATTTTTGTCTGTGGCTCTACAGCAGTCAAGGGGCAACTGTGAGAAGATGCCCAAGCCTGGCACTTCTCATGCCTGTCCCCGATGGGACCCTGGCTGCCTCACTGTGCATTGCTTGTGGTGCAATCTGGGTGGCCAAAGGAGGTGACAAAACACCCTTGGAGGTGCCGGTGTACCCACGGGCTGGGGACAGCTCGTGCTGCTGGTCCTGCTGGAGCCATGCCTGGTGCATGGGCTGCACCCAGACTTCCAGGCTGGGGCCTCTCCAGCAGCAGGGGGTAGGGCAGGACAGATGGCCCCTTCCTCACCCCAGCTGCAGCTTCCAACCTGATGCTCCTGCCAGATGTGTGAGCAGCCCAAGTCCTGCTCTGACCAGGGGCACTGGCTTGGGCTGAGATGGAGTCTCTGCTTTTGCACTGAACAATGCAAATGGATGTTGATGGATTTCAGGGCAGGAGTTACCCTGACTCCCCCAGTCTCCACTGGGCACAGGCATCCCCTGCACATACACAGCATGCATGATCATACACAGGCAAAACTCCAAACCCACCCTTATCTTACCACTATAAATGCTGCCCCAGCAGCCCTTTGCTGCAATGTGTCTACCAAAATGTCATTTCATCCTGTATTCCTTTACTTTATAACCCTGAATTCATTTATGGAGAATCATTGTGATTGTCAACTCAGTAAATATTGCTTTAATTTCTGAAGCAGAAAAGAAAGAGTGAGTAGTGAGCTTGAAATGATTCACTGAAATTTCCAATGTGAAGCAGAAATCTCTATTTGCCCATGTGGATAGAAAAATAAAATGCTTTGTTGTTCATGGATTTGACATAGAGGTAGTGCTCACCAGAATAATAGGAAAATCACCGGACAACTCTTCTGAGTTTGTTTGGCAACCTTTCTAGTCTGTCAAAAGTTAGTGAAGACATTTTAAAACAAAAAAATTACCAAATATTATAAGCTAAGAATCTGTATGAAAACAAAAAGACAGTGTCAGGGTGAAATTCTTGGCATGAGAAAAGAATTAAAATGAATTCAGCCCCTACAATGTGATGCATGCACTCAGACTGTCATGACAGGGCAATACAAACTCCCACCAGTTACACTTTTTTGTGTCTTGCAGGAGATGTTTTATATATATACATAGTGGCTACATCACTCCTTTTCCCTTGGTCTATGCTCTATTAATGAAATTATATGTATCATTTTGGCTTACATAAAAATATTTTGTTGTAACAGAAACACAAACCTGCTGTGTTGCCTGTGGCTCCCTCTGTGAAATTTTAGATTGTTAGTTTCAATGTTTTAGAGCTTCAGGCACTGCTTTGCAGTGGTCTAGCAAGCTGTGTTGCCCAATGCAATTAAAACATGTAAGACTGCTTTAAAAATGTAGTATTTGTGAGAAATTAAGCAGTCATTCAAATCTGTTGGGAAAATTTTCTAACCCAGCCACAGTATCTTCTCATCTGCTCTCTGCTTCCATTATTGATTGTAATGGAAAAGATGTGTTCCATGGAAATTACTTACACTGGATGACTATAATTTTGTAAGGGAAGGTCACAGAATAAATGAAAATTAGTTTCATATGATTTTGCTTTGTAATTTGAGACAGATCTTCAAATGGTGTAAAATGGCAAGTTTTGCTGAGATCAAGAGTGCTAAAGAAATTTACTTTGGCTTAGCAGCTCTGGAGTACAGAACTCAATCAGAAATGTAATACTTCTAAGTAAATTTCTGAGCGAAATCTGAAATTTTCTGTTGATCAGATTTATTCACCTATCTTTTAAAATATTTTTTTTCGAGATCAGTTAGGTTTCGTAGAAGAAATCCCTTCCTTACTGAAGTTCATGAAGAAAATGACATCTTGCTGTTTTCACTGGAGCATATGCAAAATTAGTGCATTCAGATGCTGCTAGCAAAAATGAAGGGAATGGAGGGAGAAAACCATGCAGTGGCTGCACCACAGCTCTCAAGACAGAAAATTACTGTGCTCAGTAATACTCAGTATTTGCTCTTGCATAACATGGACATGTCCTGATCTCATCCGCACTCAACACTTCATGCCCACAGAATATAAAGGGAAGTTTAATAGTCCCAAAAGTCAGGGGCTTACACTGTGGCAGTACATCATGAAAATACAGGAAAGAGCAAAGGACTACAGCTGCTGAGGGGATGGTGTTTTTAAGAGAAGAATAGATAAGTAGTCAAAAAGATATGAAAGAATTCTGCATTCAAGTGTGACTGCTGCATGCTTGGAGATGAGAATGAAAGGCAAAAAGCAATGGAGAGGAATTCATCAGTCAAGTCTGTCTTCATTCAGCACCAGTGCATGAAGCCATTGCAAGGTCATGCAAGTGCTCATACAAAATACAAGCACACACAAGCTCCTCGAAGTGGGATGAATTTTAATATTTTAGAAGAGTTTATGCACTTTGGAAAAAAAATTTTTTTTGCTAATATGTACTAAATTGCTTTTTGGTGTACTGATCTCTAGAACCGTACAATATTTTTTCTAATGTGGCCTTGCAGATGGACTTGACCATAAATCTATGCATGGGATGTGCAAGGATGTCATATAAACCTTTCAGCCTGGGAAGTTATGGTTATTCTACTAAGGGGAACTGCAGCTGCTGGTATCTGTGAGTCAAATAAGCTTCTGCCTTATTATCATACTGCTATTTAAAAACATGGAACAAACATCTGTCTTCAAATAATAATAGAAAAGTTGATTGTTCTGTGTCTTGGGGACATGAGTTTCTGAGGTCAATAGGGACAGGAAAAAAACTATTGAAATAAAGTGAAAATGTTGGTGGTTTGTGGGTATCTCTGAAAAATAATTGAGCTTCTGTTTAATTTCAATGGGGCCTGAGGATCTGGAAAATATTCTTGATCTACCAGACATTTGCACAGTTAGTACTCCTTAAAGAAAGAAATGTTTTCATATGATTTCTAATTATATTCTTTTCTAATGAATGGAGACAATTCCAGATGATTTGTGGCAGGAGGTAGACAGAAATGTTGAAAAATCAGATGGGAACAATGTGCACTGATGACTTTCCCTGAGTCTCTGTAGGATGATTATTATTGCCTTTTACCAGACACAGAAAGGAAAGTGTATCAGTGAATTGGTAAAAGGTCATTCTACATTTCTTTCTCATTTCCCTAAGAATACAAAAGTTAATCTTTATTTTAGTCCTTTCCCTCTGAAGTAGATCTATTAGAAACTCAAGGATCAAGCTATTATGATAGACATCCTCAGAGCAGTCACAGAGTGATGCTTTCCTTCCCCTCCACCCACGGTCTGTGGAGAGCTGGTGGCATCCAGCACTGGCTCTTCTCCCACACATAAAGCCTTGTAGAGCCCAGGGCTAGTCCATGGTCATTCCTATGCACAGTCAATTTTCCATCTTTCCTTCCAGCACCTTGTGTGACAAGTCTTACTGGTATTGAGGTATCAATGTTCAACCTGGCTCTGTGCTCAAGTACAGGAGGCCACCGGACACGTACGACAGCTGCTCCAGCCTCCTGCTCTGAGCAGGGCTATCTTACTCCAGGTTTCTCAGAGCCTTCTCCAGGCTGCTTTTGAATACTTCCAAAGATGGAGGCAGCACTGTCTCTTCTGTGCCCCTGATCCCTAAGTGAAATCTTCCTTTCTTGTCCCTTGCTGGAACCTGTGACCTTTGCCTTATCTTTTGCTGTGACCCTGAGCAGAGGGTGCTGGGACCATCCTGGGGCTGCAGTCCAACAGGGCTGGCATGAGCACAGGAGGCAGTACACTGCTCCAGCTCTGACTGTACATCTGGAAGTGTCCCATCCTTCTCCTTTTAAATGAAGGTGTCAGAAGACCTCCACTGATGAGAGCTACTGCTTTAGGCATCCTCCTCCTGCTACTCATTGCAGATTGGCTCAAACAATGACTCCAATCATTGCAAGACTTCAAAGTAGACATAAAGACTACTACTCTAAGAGTCAAAACTGTAGCAATTTTCACTTATACCACCTTTAGCAAAGCAATATTCACATCCAGTTCTTTTACCTTCTCACCTTCTCACCATCAGCAGTGCCCTGCAGCATCAAGGTTCACAGGATAGGTCCACTTGTCAGGAAAGAATTTTCTCCTGTATTTGAATTTGTTCAGTGTTTAATTTCATTGCTATTCCCTTCTTACCACCTCCATTCTTGCCTCCAGATTTTGCCTTGAGACAGGAAAGGACAAAAGACTCTTCTGCCTTCTCTGAGGTTTTCACAACCCAGAAGGGAGCCATCCCTAGCATTCTCTCTCCAGCTGCCCTGAATCAGGGGCTCAGCAGCAGCAGCTCTACAACCATCTCTGATAGCACTGCTGCACAAATGGGATCTTGACAAAGAGGGCAGAGCCAACATCTGGAGGGTAGAAACCATGTCAGCCATCCTAAGCTATCTGCTTCCTATTCCTGAACTGGGACTTTCAGGTAAATAACTCCAATCTTTGCAATTTCTTTTCCTGGGAGAATGTTACCAAGATTTTTATTGTTTTTATTGACCTGCCTTGCTTTCCTGTAGCCCTGCAGCTCTGAAATGTTCTCTCTGAAATAAGGGGACTCGTAATTCACAGTGTTTATTTGACAGCCTTTGTGTGGACAGGGAAAGGGAAAACAATGCTGGGGAGGCACATTTTCCCTGTTCCACTTGCTGTGATCCCAGTATGTTTTGTCTCTTCTGCCTGAGCTAATGAGGTCATGTAGTAGGCACAGACTGAAAATGTCCTGTGGTTGTAATGTTCAGATCTTCAGAATATTTGCTGAGCCTGACTCACAAACAAGTTTAACAATCAAGCCAGGGTGAATATTTTGTCAATGCGATATTTTTAGAATAATAAATAGACCAGTAATTTATTTAAAAGATGCTCTCATTTAATAAATATTTCCATAAAGTCTTGAGGAAGTTTAATTATATGACAATCCCTTACCCCATAGTGGAGGAGCATAATTAAAACTAGGTTCACTTTCCCTCCTCAGCAGCTTTGTGGTTTCTGATCATATCTCTAATTGTTCAGAAGCTCTGCTTTAAATAACTGTTAAATGATTCAGGAATCATATTTATGTGGAGCAATTGTTCCACCGATCTTCACAAAAAACCATGATGGAAAAACCATCATTCTTTTTATAAAGGACAGTTCTTAAATCTGTTGTATTTCTTCCTTTCACCAAATGTGCATCTTTTCTAATACATCTTTGGGTAATTTTTAATTTTTCTCTATAGAAAACCATGCTAATTACAGCTTGATTAGATAAGTATTTAGTGAACCAGCAAGTTGCCTGCATTGCCTAGCAAAGCTGTTAGAAAAGGTTTCAGCAACTGAAGCTCGCAGGAATATACAGCTTAAACTTCTCAGAATGAGAGCAGGCATCCAATCAATATTTAAGCCTATTTCACAACCTTTCTCCCTGTGATTTTAACTTGCTGCTCAGCTAACCAAAAGCCTGCGATATGACACTTTCTATTTTAGTATGTCTTTTTTTTTGCAAAGATTGAGAGGGGAATTCTTAATACTGAACATCATTAGAAGTAGCTCACCTCACGATTTCTTTGTTAGACTACAAACAGAATTATAGATGCTTCAGGATTATGGAGTCTGAATACTTCATATTGACAAGAGGTCAGACTCCACTCTAAGGTATACCAATGCAAATCAGAAGAATACTTTTTTCCCCCCAAAATCCGGTGTAGTTACTTTAGTTTTAGCTGGTTTAACTTTTAAGATTATTTTCAGGAAGGAAGTTCTTACAAAGTAAGAAGTGGTACATGTATAAATTGCTATTCTTATCAATTCATACTTTTGTTTTTCACTGAATAATCCTTTACTGGTGAAGTTTGGGAATTCATACAGACATTTGTTAGCTCCACAAAAGGAAAGTGTAAAATACAGTGAAGACTCCCTATAATTTCCTTTAATCTCAAACTGAGTTACTACCAGCATGACCCTGAAAGTAGTATTACTTCCTGAATACACAGCCTTGATGAACAATACATTTTTCTTTCATGACAGGTTTATTGTTTTGTTGAGGAATTGCTTGAAAGGTATTTCATTGTATGTAGTGAAGGTGTAATTGGGCTACAGCAGCGTATACCTTTAATATGGTCGGCAGTAATTTCATGTCACCTTTTTGTACACAGGGATTTCATTCTGTTAAACTGATTGATTACTTTATCAGGATTCATTTGCTGGCATTTGTATAAAGCAGTGTCTTGCTAAGGGAGAAGCTTAGAACTTCATTCCTTTGCCAAGAGGGCAGGATCTGTGTGAGAGAAGATGCCAGCAAAGCAGTGTGTGCTGCATGGGAAGGTCTGCAGGGCATTCGGACCAAGGAGTTGTCCAGTCTCTTTTTCCATCCAAAACAGACACAATTAAACCCACCATTTGCCTTACCTGTCAGACATTCATGTAAATTGTTCTTAACAATCCTGGTCATCTCTTGTGGCCTGAATCTGCACATACACAAACCTCTTTCTTACGCCTCTTTCCACTGCCATTGGGGAAGCCCAAAGAGGTAAAGATGTACTTTTGAAAATTGCACCCCATCATGATTGAGCAGTACCTCACCATCCATGAAAAAGAAATTGTCCCTAAGTTCTGAAAAATATTTATCATTGATTTCTCAAAAGCATCTGCTGCTGTTTTGACAGTCATCTCAATTAGATTGTGCTGAGGAAAAGCTGACCTTCTCCTTTCTCCAGTGAGGCCTTCTATTGGAATTTGATAAATAAAATCAGTCAAAACCCCTTTAAATTTCCTCTTAGAATATTTCCCTAGACAGAAGCCAAAGTGAGGAATACTGGGCTAAATTCTCTCTTGATATAAATCCATTGAACCTAAATTAATCTACCTCTTGGAACAACCTGATTGTGGCATCAGGTGAAGTATCCTTTTAGCACAGCACCCAGGACCTAAACTAAGTTACATCAACAGATAATTTGTTTTGCTATTGCTGCAGTCAGAGAACTCTGATTTTAGTATCACACTAATAAATGTTCCTTGCAATGCTTCATGATGAGATTTCAGCAATAAAACTTACTTGTGTTTCCTTACAATTTTAATTTACAAAATTGATCCAGACAGAAAACAAGAAGATTTTCTTTCAGAACCAACAAGGATGTTCCTGTGAAGTTTTGAAGAAAATCTATTAAGCTATGTTTGAATCTCACTTCATTAAACATTTAGGCTGACTTGCTGTTTTGGTATTTGTTATAATGGCTTTTGTGTCTTGCTGAAAATCTTGTTGCACTGTTGCTCTCAGTCAGAATTTCCAGAGAGCTACAGTGTTTTGGAAAGCAGAGTGCTAGTTATGTGTGAAGAAGCAGGCACAAATGAAAACACTGAAGTAATTATATCTTCTTGAATATTTTTGCCTAATGTTATTTTGAGGATCCCACAGCACAGCCTGCAACGTGAGGGTTTCCAGCCATTATCAAACCTAAATTCCCTTGGATGAAGCAAGACAGACTCTTGCCTCTGTATTGTCTGTCCCATCTCTATATTTGTCTGTGTAAGGTCCTCCTATTGAGGTGCAGTTTTCATGCACATCAGTCACCCTGAGCAGTCTGCACAAAGTTGATCCTCACCTGCACCATGCCAGTGCTTGCCAGGAGGCTTCACTGCTAATCTACCATGAAGGATGCTTCATTTGCCACCAGGTGGGTTGCACAGAGGGGCTGTGTTGTCCCACTTTTCTTGCTGCTGTCCAGAAAATTGCAATCATGCTTTAAAATGGACAAGTGGAAAAAGGCAGTCTCGCATGCCGCGCACACATTCTGCCTCATTTAGCACCTACGTACAAAAAAAAAAAAAAAAAGTTAATAGAGCTGCCAAACCAATTACATTAGATTAAATTAGATTAGTGAGCCAAAAAATTAAGACATCATGGCACACAGGTCTAGGAATGCTCTGGCAAAAGGGAGTATGGGATACCCAGCTCTAGAAAAAAATTAATTTACTCAGTAAGCTACCACTGTAATAAAAATATTTTAAAAATGTCAAATGGAACTAAAACATTTCAGACATATGGTGCATTAGCCAAAATTTTAAACATTTGCCTTGAGCTCCATAAATGTAAAACTGTTGGAATGTGTTTAGTAGGCAATACAGATTATCTTTATCTGCATTAAACTGCACATGTTCATTGTATTTCAAGCCAGTTATAAATGCAATACAGACCACATCTCTCTAATCTTATCTAATGATGACATCTATGCTTTTCTCTTTTCTTTGAAAAGTGTTGGTCATTTCTATCTTGGGGTACTATTTCTGTTGACTGAAAATATGAATATTGAACATTAGTGATCAACACTCCCCCAACACCCAAACCAATCAATGCTTTGATTACACTAATTAGGGTACTGGACTGAGTGTCAGAAGGAGCACTCACTACACTTACCATCAATAACCTTGGAAAATCACTGCTATTCACTGGGTTTAGGTCCTGCACCAGCTTGCAGAGATAAAGCAGAAGAAGCCTCCCCTGTCAGTCCCTACCTGTTTTATACAGATGAACTGGGAGTTGTAGGGTTCTTGGACGCTTCTGACAATGACTGTAGAAAACATGCACACAGTGGGTGTTCTCAGATAAGATAGCCAGCCCTCCCAGGGTGTGCAACAGCTCCAGGGGTTTCAGAAATATTCCCCAATTGTCTGAATGGGAAACAGAGAAAACCAAACTCTCTATTGTTATGAGTAAATCTGTGAAGAAAAGAGTCTACCTTTTCTGCAGTACAAGAGCTACGATCTTTCTAAAAACTGTATTATTTAAAAAGCACCAACCCAGTAAATTTTCTGGACTTTGAAAATAGATGTCTTGATAATCCTTGCTTTAATTGACCATGAAAGTTTCTCAGCAAAGCAACTGGGGGCTTTACAAATTCTGTGCTTGAGATGATATTTTGGGCAGGTTAGGATTCCTGCATCCTATTATTGAAACCTGCAGCCAGGCACACAGGTCTATTAGGTGGAAAACGACAGGGGCTGGTAAGTCAAAGGGGAAAAATTGTGACTGCTGTGATACCAGTTAGAAAGGGGGAGAACTGGCTGCAGAGAGGGGAGAGGATCTGAGTTCACCTGTGGTTAAATACTGGTTGCAGTATATCAAAATCATCTGTGGGTGCTGCAGTAATATTTGAGGAAGACCATTGAGAAAAGCATGGTAATAATTGATGGTCTGGGTCAGAAATACTGTTAAATCTTGTTTTAAAATCAGGCAGCATCAGAAAGCTGGTGACACTGTGTGGTAGTGATGGATTAACCCTTTGTTTGTCTGATGATTGAATACAATGCCTCCTCAACCTGTTTGCCCAGGGAGAAGAAGTAGAAATCTTGTCACATTGCCATAGCTGTGCTGGGAGTACAAGTTCAGAGCAGGCACAGCACAGCCCCAGATGGAGCTGCTGGGGGCTTTGGGACTCTTTGTCCCTGTTCCAGCACAGCTATCCCCCTCCTTCTCCTCTTCCTCTTCCTCCTCCTCCTCCTTCTTTCTGCTCTCCTCTAGAGTTTAAATACAGGTGCTTTTCTCTATTGTCCGGACTGCCAGAGGGAAGTTTGGGATTTTGTTGCCAGTTTCCCTTTATCTTCGGGGCTTGCTAGGAAAGATCGGAGGAGGAGCTTTTCCTTCCCATTTATCTCACACCATCTGGGGGCTCTGCCGGCTCCAAAGAGCATATGCAGGTACGCTGTTCTGGCACACACACGAGCCTCATGCGAGATGGCTTGATTCAGCGTGACTTCCAAAGCAGAGGAGACGCAAAGCAGCACGCTCCAGACAAGTTAGACATATCTGGCAGCCGTTCTGCTAGGCCGTGCTCTCCAGCTGCGCTCCCAGGCGTGTCGTGGCCGGGGACCCGCGCGTTCAGTGGCCAGCAGGGATGGCTGTGCTGCCTGCCCGGGGCACTGGTCCAGCCTGGCAGCCAGCTGGCCTCTCCCGCGGCCCCTGCGGCCTCCAGCGCCGCCTGAGGCACAGCTGGGCCTGTCCCTGGCGCTGGGAGAGCCGCCTTCCTCCAGATGCCCACGGAGGGGACCGGAGGCTGCGGTGGGAGGCGCAGACCAAGCCCAGCGAGCTCCTGGCTGCTGAACACCTGGCTTGTTCCAGCTGACAGAACCATGCCCAAAGCAATCACTCACCTGCCTGAAGCGGAGCAGCCCCATATGGAACGGGAAGGTTTGGCCTCTGGTTGCTTCAGCGGGTTTCCATCTCACACCAAGAGGTGTTCAACAGTATCAAAACTGACATTTTTCTGCATTTGTATGTAGTTCAGACAAGGACAACCCAAAAAGTAAGTGCAAAAGCAAGCTGACAGTTACTGGCTCAGGTTACCTTCCAGAGAGCTGGAGGGAAAGGATGGGGATATGGGTGCTGGAGAGAAATGGGAATCTCCAGAGTCAGTTTGTCAGATCAAACTGCTGTCTTCCTCTCTAAGTCAAGTATTGCCAGGAGCTGAGCCTGGGCTTGCTTCTTCAGGTTACCTCTGTGAGTCATGACAACTCTGGACACACAGGACACATCTGGTGGCACATTGAGAGGGGTGGCCAGCTGAGGAAAGTCACTAGCAATGGTTACACATAATCTAAAGGACAGCTCATACTTTTATGAACTTTTTCTTCAGTCTCTTCTCCCCTAATTTTCCTTCTCATGTAATTTTTCAGGCATTTGGTCCAAAGCAGACATGGACAATGCCCAAAAAACACGCAAGAGCTTTGACTGGGTAGGAAGAGGCTATTACCCAGAGGAACTTAAAAGCCCTGCCTCCCATGATTTTAAATTTAAATTTTTACCATGACATTAAATTGCGAGTTTGTATTTCTTCCATCTCTAATCACCAATTTGTATCCTGAGATTGCAAAGCAGGTGCAAAGGGGGATAAATGTTGCTTGCTGATGAAGGCATGGCGCAAGACTTGTGGCAGAAAAGGGCAATAAACTCCTGAGTTTATGTGGCAGTTGAACCTCCTGCACAGATAGATATTTATTTAGCTCTTGAGCATAAATCTCTCTAGTGAATTTCAGAATTCCTGACATAGGAATACTGAGCCTAAGGCATATTACCATCTTAATACAGGGCTTCTGCAAGAAGCATTTCTGTATGAATTGGACTTGTTACTCCATATGATCATAGTTTCTTTTCCAAAGAGCACAACTGCACTAGAGAAACCCATATAATTTAGAAAGAGACCACTAGAAGCCAGTTCTGTGAAAGGAATGAGTTTTATGTGACCATACTAAATTTGGGTGTGACAGATATACTGAAGGAAAACTGCTTTAAAATAACACATGTGCCTCAGAAGTTGTGGCTATCTGCCCATCCTTTCCTGCTTGCACTAACTTACCCAGATGTATGTGTGCTTCCTTGCTTGGAAAATACTTTCTAGCTCCCCTGCCTTTACGACCGACTGGCCGAAGTCCAATGTCTTAGTAGTGTCATATTTCTGTCTGCATGCCTCAGTGTTCACAGCAAAAGTAATCACAGCAACCAGTGTTGGGTAAGTACCTTGGTGTCTGGATGGATGGATGGATGGATGGAAGAATGCTGCTGGAGATTAGTTTCTCTGTGTTAAGACTAAAATCCATAAGAAGGTGGGGTCAAATCATCCTTTTTCTTACTATGAGACTATGCCAATGGACATTATGTCTTATACAGAGAGGAGGTGGGGCTGCTTTTACACCCTTTTCTGGTCAAGTGTGCACAGCAGCTGGTATGTGATATTGGGCAGTGGGGCAGATGGCACTTACTATACCCAGTGGCTGCTCTCCAACAAACACATTTTTCCATTAAATACGGAAGAGCAGCATTTTTTTTGCGAACATGGGCCTTTTTAAATGGTGTTTTTATTGCCTCACAGCTGTGAGGCAACTACATTTCAGGTGGTTCCTTGGCCTTACCCTTGAGATGTTTCAGAAGTCGAAGCAAGACCGTGATGGAGAGCACCACTTTCTCTGGCAGTTGTTACCCTTGCAGCATAGACAAAACACACACTGCTTGCCCAGGGGCTTGTAGACTGAACTCAAAAGCTGAGAGGACAGTACCAGAGAGATGGCTTTTCTTCACCAAACACAGTTGCCGTTTTTTTATAATACTTAACCAGAAACATAGGGGTTTAGGATTTTTCTTGCTGACTGCCATAAGCAGCTCACAGGACAAAAGTAAATTTATAAATGGATTTCTCCAATCAAACATGAGGAAAATTGTGTCCCTCACTAGGGTCTGGGGCTGTTGTGGATGCATACAATTTTTATTTATTTCTGTTCAGATTTTAAAGTGTGCATTGGTACAGTGGCAGCTCTGGCTCATTATAGAACAGTGCATCTTCAAACAGGTTCACCTTCCACCTTATCAGAATTCCTTGATCCTATTTCTTCTTTAAAAATAGAGAACATTTTTGGAAGGTAACAAATCAGGAAATATATGTTTTGCTGCTATCTTTAATGTGAAGTTAGTGTGTGATGGCAAAACAGCTAGATTAGGCCAAAATGTGAAAATTGAAATAAACAAGATAAATGAACCCAGATCAGAGAGAGATGAGGTCTAGCAGTGATCACTTTGAAAATATTGGTCCATGAAAGTAAAGGTGTCTCTGTTTCCACAACAGAAAAGCCAAGATGAAAGGGCCTGCCTGTATTTACAGGGACGGTGCTGGATTTCTGCACCAAAAACTAAAAAAAAATACCACTTACTTTTTATGATAGAAATGACTCTATGGCAAGAAAAACTAGGATAGGAATGGTACTGCTATAGTAAAAAAGTCCAGTTAATAAAGAACACAGTATACCTGTAAAATACATACTTCTATTCATAAGAGAAATGCTTACTAGAGAAGTCCCCTCTTCAGAAGATGTGGGGATTTTGAGACACTGACTGTCACACTTTTTATGTAATAAAAATAATTTATTGAGATGCATCACAGTATCTTACTTATATCATAGTACGTTGCTATATTTCTTGCTTGGGTCTTTGGAGCTTTTGATACATCAGCCTTGATATGCATAAGTTTATTGCTTCTTTTGTTATGTCAGTGGTCATGAATTCCTAACTCCTTTGAAGTAGGTTTTTTAAAAGACTGAGTGGAAAAAAGTGTTCTCAGTAAACATCTGTTAAGATCATGAGACACAAGAAAGGAAACTTTGCTGTCACAGTAGCCTTCTTTGTTCAGTGTAATCTAACTAGTCATCTCCTGTACTTGGAGCTATCTTGTCAGCTAGGTATTGTTTCTCTTCTGCAAAATCAGACTGACTTTTGTGTTACTAATTCCCTGAAGAAACCAGAACTGTTACACTTCTGAACCATTTCTCAAAGTATTACCATCTTATATCACATTCTGTGCCAGACTGGGGATTTCCGTTTCTTCTCTGGCTCCTCAGTGTACAGCCCCTGCACCCCCTTTGTACCTCCCTCCACATGATGTGGACACCATAAAGATTTTCTCTCCATGCACAACATATAAAACAAGGCCTTTTTTTTTCCTCAGTGGCCTGTCCCCAGCTCCCAGCCAGCATTTGCCTGGAGGAAAGCCAGCTGTGTCTGAAATCAGTGAGAGGAGAACAGTGCTATCAAAAGACTGCCAAATAATGCAAGAGGGAACTGAAAGAGATGCTCTGAGATAATATTTCACGTCAGCCCAAGCTTTCTGCTACATTTTCTTTTGGATCAGCCTGCAAACCAGGGAAGGTTCAATCAGATTTTTGGACACAGGACCTTATTTCTGAGTTTTTTTCTCTCCCTACCTTATTATACTGTAGTCTTCAGGTGGCCTTCTTGACTGGTCAACACAGGCCTTAGAGGTCAGCACTGAGTGCTCTGCAAGTTGCTTCAGAAGTGAGGCAAATTGCTCACAGTCTCCTTTACCAGTCCTTTTTGGTAAAACTCTTAATGCTCTTCATAAGCAAACCATGGCAGTGCATGAACAATTAACCTTAATCCATTTGACATTCTCCCTTCCATGTTTTAATTATATTTACAGCTTCAAGGAGGTTCTTGGCCTTTCTCTTTTTATCCTGGGCTTTTCTCAGTGGACCCCAGCTTTCCTTCACCTTCTCCTGTACGCACTTAGTAACGTGTGCAATGTACCTTTCTTGTTGCCACAAGGTTTGGTTTGTATGAAGTGAAATATAGGAACATAAGCATATTTTTATATTCTTATTTCCAGGGCACTTATTTATGAGAGATATTCTGAACCTTTTATATGAAATCACAACACATCAGGTAAAAAAGGGGGAAAAAGTCTAATTCATGCTGAGGGCTGTCCAACAGAAAAGGCTCTTTCACAGTTGGCAGCTTGACATTGATTCTCTCTTGATTTCTGGAACCTGCTCCTTGCAGCATGGCTTCATCTGATGGTTGCTGTAGTCCCAAGTAGAGCCATATATATTGTATATTGGTGTATAGTGCATATTTTTTCATATAAGTGCTGGGTTCAATATAAAGGAAATCTGGTTTAGACTGTAGAAAAGTAGCTCACAGCACAGTTTTAAAGAGAAAAGATCAGCAGCTCCATGGAGCTGCTGTCTTTGTCAGCAGGCATTGATTCACAGCTACCAGAGCAGCTCTCTTCTGTCACTGCAGAGGAAGAAGTCCCATTCATACCAGTGTGGCAGGCCTCAGCTGTCATTCCAGTTCTCAGAGGTCAAAATCCAAAGGAGATCAATCCAACTTGAGTCATTCTGTGGCTGTAACAGAGTGCAGTTGGTTGTGCCACTGCAGATGCTTTTGGTACCTCTTTCTCTGTGACTGAACCTGTGAAAGTGATGGGTCCCTGGAAACTCAGAGCCCCATATGGCAACTTCAGGTGGTTGTCCTGGCTACTCAAAAGCACCACAAAAGATAGTATATGGCTTTTTGTCATAATTATCTCTTTCACAGAACCCAAACCAGAACATGCCTGTATTCCCACAACACATTTTTTCCTGCCCTTTCTGTAACTATAGGGTGTCTACTATCTGTCATCACAAAGTCCAGGCACCTCTCAGTCCATTACATAATGTCACTGATGTAGGGCAGCAGAGTGAATGCCATTTAATGAGGACGGATTAAAGTCCAGTATGAAGAAAATTGAAAAAAGAGAGACTCAAATGCATTTCCAACCAAATGTCCAACTTTGTTTCTTTGATGATGATCTTTTGTCGGCGATTGATGAAAAATGCTGAAATGATCAATAGCTAGGTAAAATGACAAATGGTCAGACCAAAGGCTTATTCAGTTTGGTACTCTTGTGTGTGTATGGAAGAATGAAAATGTTTGTATAATGAAGGCTAAGAACGAGATTAACATATGTGATTCTGGGAGCAGCTTTCAATCATTTTCAGCTCAGAGGCCTTCTGTACCAGAAATAATTGTTGCTTCCTCTCCCATCAACATGTTGGGTTTTCTGTGAAACCGTGCAACAAAATTTTATGCACAAACCCTTTTGATAAATACAAACCCTTATCACCTGATCCCCTTTACTCACTTCTTTGGCAGCTCCTTCAAAGGCCCATCATAGATTACTAAGGCAGGATTTATACTTAAAATAGCTGCACTGACTTCCAAAAATACATCATATATATTCAGGCATCCCCTGTTCCTATTTTTACTACAATTCCTAATTTGTCTGTTAGTTTAGTCAGTTGCAGACATCAATAACTCCCTTGATCTCCTGTACAGAAAGGGACATTGCAGGTTTTTTCTTTCAAGGGAGAAGCTAAAGTTTCACAGCAGACTATTCAAGAAATTCAGATTTTTAATTTGCATAGGTTCATCTTGATAGTATTTGAATGCCTTGCACTGATGCCTTAAGTGATTGTATTTAATATCTATCATGTGATTGTTACTCTTCACCCCTGCATTGGAGTGAACTGTGTTACTGTGTTCCCTGTACAGTTTTGGTTTTGTTTAGCTTTGTTTTCTTGGAAAAATGCACATTATTCTGTATTTATTTTAGAGAAGGCAAGGTTAGAGAGACAAAATAAATATTCTGTATTTATTTTAGAGATGCGAGGTTAGGTTGAGGGAGCTCATTCCAGAGTCACAGGCTAACCATCTCTGCTTCCACAGATAAGCTTTGCCCTCGTTTTAGAGAGGTTCAGTTGCAGCAGAAGAGCAAAGTTACTGAGTGCAGGTTTTATTAAGGGCTTTAAGCAGTATTTAAGGTACTTTGGGCTGAAGATGAGAATTATTTGAAAGATTGATCACATTGTGAACTCCATTTTTGTTGTGTTAGAAAAGACAACACAAGATCTGAAGGAAAAATCTGATTTCTCAGGGTCAGGTCTACTATATGAAGTGCTGTGTGAATGTCTAGTGTACAATCTGAATGCCTTACACCAGATATAGCACAGAATCACTATCTCTAGGTTGGAAGAGACCTTCAAGGTCATGGAGTCCAGCCCATGCCCTAACACCTCAACTAAACCATGGCACCCAGTGCCACATACTGTCTTTTGTAAAACACATCCAGGGATGGTGATTCCACCACCTACCCGGCCGTAGGGTATTCCAGCACTTGATCAGTCTTTCCATAAAAAGCTTTTTCCTAATGTCCAACTTAAACTTCCCTTGACGCAGCTTGAGGCTGTGTCCTCTGGTTCTGTCAGTGCTGCCTGGAGAAAGAGACCAACCCCCCCTGAGCACAGCCACCTTTCAGGGAGTTGTAGAGAGTGATAAGGTCACCCCTGAGTCTCCTTTTCTCCAGGCTAAACACCCCCAGCTCCCTCCGTCGTTCCTCACAGGTTTGTGTTCCCAGCCCCTCACCAGCCTCGTTGCCTCCTCCAGACACGCTCCAGCATCTCAATGTCCTTCCCAAACTGAGGGGCCCAGAACTGGACACAGCACTCAAGGTGCCCCTCACCAGTGCTGAGTGCAGGGGCAGAATGACCTCCCTGCTCCTGCTGGCCACACTACTCCTGATACAGGCCAGGAGCCATTGGCCTTCTTGGCCACCAGGGCACACTGCTGGCTCATGTTCAGCCGGCTGTCACCAGCACCCTCAGGTCCCTTTGTGCCTGGGCACTGTCCAGCCACACTGTCCCCAGCCTGTAACACTGCAGGGGGTTATTGTGGCCAAAATGCAGGGACTCAACACTTGGACTTTATTAAACTTCATCCTGTTGGACTCTGCCCATCCATCCAACAGCTCTAAGTCCCTCTGCAAAGCCCTCCTACCCTCCAACAGATTGACACATGCTCCCAATTTAGTGTCTTCTGCAGATTTACTGATGAAAGACTCAATTCCCTCATCCATGTCATCAATAAAAATATTGAACAGAGCTGGCCCCAGCATAGACCCCTGAGGGACACCACTGGTGACTGTCCCCAGCTGGATGTGGCACTGTTCATCACCACTCTCTGGGTCTGGCCATCCAGGCAGTTCCTAACCCAGCACAGAGTGCTCCTGTCCAAGCCATGGGCTGCCAGCTTTTCCAGGAGTGTGCTGTGGGTGACAGTGTTCAAAGGCTTAGCTGACGTCCAAACAGACAACATCCACAGCCTTTCCTGCATCCACCAGGCAGGTCACCTGGTCATAAAAGGAGACCAGGCTGGTTAAACACGACCTAACCCTCCTAAACCCCTGCTGGCTGGCTCTGATACCCTGGCCCTCCTGTAACTGCTGTGTGATGACACTCAATATAAACTGTTCCATAACCTTACTGGGTACTGAGGTCAGGCTAACTGGTCTATAGTTATCAGGATCCTCCTTCCCACCCTTTTTGTGAATGGGTGTCACACTGGCCAGCTTCCAGGCATCTGGAACCTCCCCAGTGAGCCAAGACTGTTGGTAAATGATGGAGAGTGGCTTCACAAGCTCATCTGCCAGCTCCCAGTGATCCTGGGATGGATCACTCCTGGGCCCATAGATTGAACTAGATCACACTAGTGATAAAGGAGTGAACAGCTGAAGTCAGTCACAGATAGGCATGAAACACATTCCAGCCAACTGCACAATCCATGTGGAAGTTCTCATGCAACAAGTCAGTATTGACATAGTTAGGGAATGACTACTCCACCAGCAAAGACCGAGAGGACTGTCCCAGAGGAGGTAGGTTTGGGCTCCAAACTTCTTAGGCCTGTGACACACCAGATTCTTTCCTCACATGGACTCTGCCTGTGGTTTCAAGTTCACAGAACATGGATTGGCTGAGAAATTAATGCTACGAAGTTCAGCAAAGGGACCTTTCTCATTAATATTAATCTGTGTTCTGGTGTGTCATGGGATGCCTGAACAACTGCATTCCTGGTGTTAAGGAACTGACTTTATGTTCATGCTAGCAGTTTCTGGGATGCTCTAAGCAGCCACCAAAAGGGCTGTTTCAAAATAGTGTGAAGTCTTTTTGTACTGAAGAGGTTGAGACTGATGCTTTCTAGCCCTGATAGTTCAGGCTCTGCTGTGGTCATTTAAAATGCTCTCAGGCTGAAGCTGAGCAACAGAAAGCAATAAAAAACCAGCAAAGTATTCACTAGGAATTTGGTATGAAGGAGGGCATCTCAGCTTGCTGGTGCACTCATAGATTTTTTCAGGCATGCATCCAGTATTAAACTCAGACTCTTAATTTCCTTTAGGCTATGATTTCATGTGTCTCAGTTTATTCATAGGTACCCAAAAAGTTTAAAAGTCTCATACAATCCAGAAACTTCCTAATGGCCCAGACAGCTCCATAAAGCAAGTAAGCACTGGTAAAGTAATAGCAACCATAATAGCTTCCTAGACTGTTCCAGATTTCTTCCTAGAGATTTATGACCTCCCTTAAGAGCACAGGGACAGGCAGATGTGGCTGGGTCACCCCTGCTGTGGGATGCACCCAGGGGCAGGCTACATTAGGCCCTTTTGCAACCTACAGAGCTCCTCCAAGGTATTGCTCTTTACTCCCACCTGAGCCAGTTATAAGAGGGCTGTGCAGTTTAATACGAGGTGTAAGAGATAAACCAGGTTTTAGTTCCTTCCAGTCACTGGAACAGTGCAGCCACTGTTGTGCTACTGACAGCATTCCCCCAGGCTCCTTGGCCTGGTTACAGCTTGGGTAGCTGCAATCTGCCTACTTTTAGTCTCCCCAGAGATCCTTTTGGCAGCATTATTCTTTTTCCACTTGTTGTCCTAATTTAGTTGGGTTATCTTGCTGTGCGCTGTTAAATGCTACCACAGTCCATATCAGAGGTGGCTGTGTGTCAGGTTTGGGTGAAGCAATCTCTCATTAGGAGAGCCTTGTCTTCCAGATTTTGCTCCTCTGAATAATCCAGAGGTGTGTAATTAGGCTTCCAGAGGTCCAGTGGTTCCACTGGGCAGTGCACTCAGAAGAATAACATCACTCAAGAGGCCTAGAGTTTTATGCACATCTACACAAAATCCTTGCAGGAAATGTGAAGTCTTTGTTTAAATTTTCCGTTTCACACCAATTAAAAAATACACATAACATTGGGGGGAAAAAGTGAGAAAACTGAAGGGATTTACCTTGCATGCTCTGAAACTATCAAAAGCTTGAGGCTTTGGATATTCCTGTATACTGAACAATGATATCCACAGCCTTTTGGCTCAATTTGGGTTCAGTGGAAACCAGATTTAAAAATGCAGCCCACTGGGCTTGTGTGTAAATGAATTAAAACCACTAGAGCAAAGATTCCACTGTTTTTAGTAATTTTGCACAGATCTGCAATTTATAAAGATGCTGATAAAGAACTTGGAGAAAATATTTTTAAAATAAAGGCAAAATATTTGTACGTCTCTTTTACTAGTAGACATCCACTCTTCTTCCCTCCTTAGGTCTCTGGGCTAAGCAGCTCATTCATTAGTTTTCCATGATGAGAGGTGCCCATCTGAAGGCAAGACAGAGAAGGTGAATTATCCCTGGGGCTACCTTTTGCTCTGCTCTGACTGGGGAGCAGGCTTTTATTCATCAATTGACAGGATGGAGTGCAGGCACCCTGTCTAAGTAAGTAATGGGAAAGGCATCTAAATTTCCTGCATGTGATGTAAAATATAACCTTGATCTTTCATTCTTGAGCAGCAAGGCACAGGAGCTGTGAGTTTCATCCAACAGGAACTTTATACAATACATATGCACATATTTAAAAATGGCACAACTTTCAGGTAAGTTATACATGCATTTCTTTTCAGATGCAGTCAATATCTACACTGGCAAGAGATTTTCAGGCTTTGATATATGGCTCTGATGGCTGCCTTTGTAGGGAGAAATGCATCCTTAAACACTGCACTGTCAAAGTAATATCCACAAATCATTCAGCGCCCATCAGTGGCAGATAGTAAATATTTTATACCTTACTGAAAAATAATATTTCTTCTTCTCAAGTATTGCTCATGTGTTCCCTTTGGGCAACTCTCAGAATAGCCTTTTGGGATTAATAAAAACTAAGAGTTCCCTTTATGCTTTTAAAGCGTTCATCACATGGGCTCCCCAAAGCGCTTCCACGGCAGCAATCCCAGTCACTTACTTTGAAAAACAAGAATGCATTAAGGGGAGCACAGGGAAAGTAAAACTTCTGTCCTCTGTTCCAGCTTGAAGATGTCACCTATGGTGTGTGCAGGACTGCCACTAGCATGGATGATCTCTCTGCAGGGCTGGCATGGAGGAACAGCCCTGCTCCAGGAAGATGTTTCAAAACACTGTACAAAGAAAATGAATGGTGTGCCTGGGGCAGGCTGCTGGGCTCAGAGGAAAGGCTATGAATAAAGGTGTCATATATCCTTCTGGTTTTTAATCCACACTATTATTTCCCAGATACTGATCTATCTTTTTATTGCTTTATTTGCAGCTGGATTTAAATTATTTGGTTAAATGATAATTTTTGCTTTAGGAACAGATGTGCCTTACATTATTTCAGATAAGAGTGACACTGAGCAGGATTGTAGGAGGTGCATTCTGGCTAGCCCACAGGCACCTCTGTTTTCTCTACTTTCAGGTTGCAGGTTGTTGATGATGCTGGCCCAAGCTTTACTTGCCATGATTATGGTTTTGAGAAGCAGCAGTGTGTCATTATGTTCCTGGAAGCTGGACATTATAAATGGAAGAATTGAAATAATAATAATAATAATAATGCTTCCAGAACACTCTGACAATGGTCAAACATTCTGCCCTTGAGCTATTCCTCCGAACAAAATTTCCAGTACATATCCTTCCCTTTCAAATGTCTAATGGAGTGTTGAGCCAGCAAGACAGCTGGGAAGTTTGAGTTTCTGCCTGCACAATGGAAGCAGTGTCTGTGCTGTCAAAATTAACTCTCCATTTTTTCCTGCTCGTGCTGAAAAAGATCTTTCTAACATTTGAAAAATATACTGTGTGCTCAAAGATCTTATGTTCCTTTGCTGGTTTAGTTCAAGCAAAGCTGATTAAAAAATTCAATTCTAGTGTCATTCAAATAACCAGTGATACCTCAAACACTGGTATCATGAGGGTCTATTTTAAATACATGATTTCATGGTGTGTGGAAGGATAAGCACAGCAGATCACTTCTTGGCTAATGAGGTGATGGGCACTTCATAAAACCTGAAAAGAAGCATCAGCCCAGATCTATAGATATTTCCAGACTAGATTGACACAATACCTGCTGATACTGGCACTTGTCCAGTAAATCAACCTCTGGATTGTACTTACCCAAGAAATTTCATCATGGTCTGTGGGGTTTTGCAGCTGAAAGAGAGAACAGGATCTTGCCCATTTTTATTATACACCTAATTTTTGTTGAATGGTGGATTTTGTGATTTATTTTTCAGCCAATGCACAAAACTGCATCAAAACATCAGACATGTGAAATGGCACTTTTTGACCTCAGCTGCTAGACAAAGAAGGTTTATACAGATCTGTAATATCCATTTTGACCTCTCTGCCTTTGATGGTAACAGCACACATTCAGCATGAGCTCAGTTTTTAATATATAAGTGACTCACCTGGGGATCTGCTCTAAAGAAACTTGGGCTTCTCAATGATGGAAAAAAATGTTTTTCTCTTTAAGTGAGAGAGGGAAGCAGGTAAGGAGTACTCTGCTCCTTGGATATGGAAGGCACATATAAATACAAGATGCCATTTATCATTATTTGATATATAGCAAAATACAGTAATTTCACTTAGCAGCAGGTTTTAAGAAGATTAAACATGCTAGGAAAATTGTTTTAGAATAACAGTGTAACAGGACATTGTAAATTATTTTGCAGTAGGCTGTCGTGCTATGTCACCATAATTCTTCAACATTTAATTAAAACCCACAGCAAATTAATATTCAGGTCCTGTCAAAAAAACTAATTGGATACAGGGACCAGCTGCTGGAGAAGTTGGGATGTCAGCTTCAGATGGAAATGTGAATGGATCACACCAGCTTGTGCATACATGTTTAAAACAGCAAAGAATCATCAAAGAATCATAGAATTACAGAAACATGGATGGTATGGTTTGGGTTGGGAGGGACACTAAAATCATCTCGTTGCTATCCCCTTGCCACGAGCAGAAACACCTTCCACTAGACCAGGTTACTCAAAGCTCCATCCAGCTTGGCTTGTACACTTAAAGGGATGGGGCATCCACAAACTCTCTGGGGAGCCTGTGCCAGTACCTCATAGTGAAGATCACCGTGGACTTGTGGACAAGACTGGTTTTGTTTATAACGAAGTGTTTACATTTTAGCAAGAAAGATTTATCTTTAATGATAAAAAACTATCTAAATGTGATAAATTATGAATTAAATCCGATTTAGTTTAGAGACTGGAGGGTTTTTTAAAGCAATTCTCAGATGATGCTCTGTGGTAGAAAGTTCCCTTCAGGGAAAGGTGGCAGCCACTAGTGCCCATGGTTTTAGGTGCCTCTACTTCTGCATACCCAACAGTTTCTTCCCCTATCTCTGACTTTAAGCTCTTTCAAGGTAAGGATGGATACTTCAAACCATTAGTCCCCTTTTTGGCTTTGTAATCCTTGCACTGGTCTGAGCCACCACTCAACCAGGCTACATAATTATGGTGGAGTGACTGTGGGAACTGTAGTACCCATTGGAATGGGGCCAACCACACTGACCAGGCTTCATGCTAAATAATGAAAGCCCTGACATTAAATACATCACAATGAATCTCACTCCAATTCAAGGTGATATTTTGTAGCCCTCCAGTTTCAGCGCTGTGTATGTTTTTTTAAAAATAAGTCTTAAATTACTATGGCTTTCTACAGATCATTTGTAAACTCACAAGTACAGGGTATTGCAAGGTATCTGCATTTCAGTGTTTATCAGAACCTAGAGCACTGTTTGCAAATTGCTCAGGAAAGAAAACTATGAAAACTGGCATAAATGGGACTTATAAATATTGTGTTAGTATGGGCTATGTAATTCTCCTACTCTTGCAGCACCATACAATATCCACAAAGATACTCTCTTTTCTAGTAAATTGTTGTGATTTTTTCCATCATTGATTTATACTGAAGTGCTGAACTCCAACACTTTTGTTGCTAGCTAGCAATTAAGATGAAAGCACTGTCCTTTCTGAGAATGGCATTCATTCAGGCAATACAGAGACCTGACACAGTTTTGCTCTTTTACTCAGCAGTTGTTTGCAAAACAATAGAAAGGAACTCCATTTCATTGCCTTAAAAATAAAGAAAGACAAAAAAAAAAAAAAAAAAAAAAAAAAAAAAAAAAAAAAAAAAAAAAAAAAAAAGTAAAGAAAAAAAAAGAGGCAGTAAAAATTTACAAAGAGAGGAGAAATGGGGTTTGCAGGGAGCCAATGTCATGCTATGTGGAAGCTAATATAGCAAATTCAGAGCAAATGCAAATGTATTATGTTAGGCAAATTAGACATGGCTGAATTAATCTTAAGTAAGTGACCAACATTGTGCTGCTTCTGTCTAGGTTCTCTACTTGATGCTGATTTCTGGTTATGCTCTTGTTGCTATTTAAGCAGGTTCTTCTGTGGGTTAATCCTGTGAGTACCTGAACTGTTTGCAGACATCAAGAATTCTCTTCACACAGTGATGAAATGCCACTCCCAAGTGGGTCAGTACTGAACCCCAGCAGGAGTCCTTGCCCTGGAACTTGCCCCCAGCTCCCCTGAGACTATCAAGGGCCTCAGCCTAGACCTTGATAGCCTGGATCTGGCCACGGGGAGCTCTGCATGCCCTGCTGAGCCTTGTGCTCAAGTTTCAAGGTGCTGGTCTCATGGACCTCACCCAGTGGCTGGAAGACACAAACACCCATGCAATGGAAGAGTTCCAGGTGGGCAAAAACCACATGATTTGCCTGACTGAGAGTTCTTTATCACCCTCATCTAGAGAGTGATGCTGGGTGAGCTGCAACACCATGTGGGTGACACACTCAGTCCTGCTTATATCCCTCTTTCTGTCTTGGTAGTGCTTGGGCAGGGTCTCTTTGCAGGCCAGGGGCACAACTGCTGTGCAGGCAGGGACAGAGGCTGTCCTTGTACCCTGTGATGCACAATAAGCATCCATGAGATGGACAGCAAGTGTCCTCTGAACTTTTATCCCTTTTAACTCTATCCTCTTTTAACTTTTTAAATTCATCAGAGGAAGACCAACATCTTTCTAGGCTTTGGTACAACATCAGGTAGTAAACACCTCCTCTTGTGCAGCTTGTTCTGCCACAGAGAACAGTATTGCTCTGCACTCTATTACTGTGTATCTTCCACATGCAATTCCTGCTAATTTAATGAATTATTTAGCCGTGCCATGCTCACAGGCTCATGCCAACACCGTAATGGAATTCTGTACTGGCTACGGGTATAGCCAGATGTTCACAATTTTTCTTCTTCGTTCTTCACAGATTTTATGTAAATTGCAGGAAGAGCAGCACTACCATCACACCTTCTTCATTAATAAATCCCATTAACAGTCTCCATGCCTGTACAACTCAGCCCACAAGGGACAAATTGCTGGGTGTTATCCCTACAGTTTGTGAGTTAAGGATGCTCAGTGGTACGAAGGTAAGGGCCAGTGGGGCCATTCCTTCAGTCGCCTGCTCCTGCTGGTGTAAGTCACACGTAACCACCGCCAGCAGATCTACCCTGAAGTGTTGTCAGGAGAGAACCAGGCTCAGAAACTCAGGAAGAATTAGATAAGAAAAAAGTTTAAGAGTGATCAGAAGGGGATGACAGAAACACCGTAGGAAATCTAGAGCTGTAGGGTGCGACAGTTTTGCAGAAACTTTTTTCCCTTTTTTTTTTTTTCCTAGGGATTGTTTTTCCAGGGTTAGTGTGATTTTACTGAGTACCTACAGAGAGAAGAGTTGGCCTCACTCTCTCCCTGTTTTCCACTGTTCAGTTCCCCCTTCAGAGGGTTTACTTGTGATTTACACTTGCAGAAGTGAGAAGAGATTCCAACTGTGCTTATGCAATTATACCAAACGGGGAAGAGAGGCCAGCAGAGCTGAATTTGGTGGATTTTGGGGCTGGGGTTATTTTTGCATAGCTGTGCTCCCTGCTCAGCCATTCAAACCACTCTGTAGTGAGACAAAGAGGATGCAGCCATTCTGAAATCCAAGCAGTTTCAGTTCAGGGCTGCTTTTCAACTCATAATAACATCTGTGCTGCAAAAGTATTTAAACATGAGCTCACTTATATCAACTTCATTGCAGTAGTTGAGCTTAAGCATGTGCTTAAATGTTTTTCTGAAGTGGGTCCTAGGTTTGATAGCATTTTATACATGATGTCAAAGTTAATAAGCATCAGGCCCACTACTCAAGGGTGTGAGAGTTACCCATCTACATAGATCTAGAAATGTCATTTATAATTCAAGTCTTTCAAGGGAAGGATAATTGTCCAATTTTGCACTGCTGCATGGGAGAAAACAAGAGTGGGTTTTGTGTTTATGTGCACCGTGCTTTTTGGGTTTATGTCATTTTGCTTTATAAATTGCTTCATGTTTTGGGGCACTGAAATCCACCTGATGCTGTAAAATGCTTCCTATGAAGCAAAGTCTTGCACCTTGCCACAGCTGTGGAATTTTGTGGAAGTGTTATACTTGTTCCAGACTCCATCTGTGGTCTTGCTCACCCCAAGTGCCCAATAATTACATGCTAACTTCACACCTTGACACAGGGATGATGATGGATGGTCTCTGGCCAGCGTGATCCCTGCTCTCTGGTCATTTGAGTTGCTTTGCCAATGAGGCTGCATTTCTGTTTACTCAGTTAATGAGGATCAGCATTACAAAATGCATGGCAGGGATTCAGTATACATTACCAGTTAATAGACATAATTGAGTGGAAGGAAAACTAGTTTCTGATGTCACAAAATGTCTCTTGTGATAAAGCATTTGGAATATAATGGTTAACATTTCATTTAGCACTGACTAAGATTTGTGTACCCGTTAATACGTATTGTTTGTGAAATCATAATGACATAATAATTGCTAGCAGATACATTCCAATCATATTGGGTGAAGACTTCCTCTCCATTTTTCTTATCTTTTCAGTCTTACTAATTCTCCAAACATGCCATCAGACATCTGGTGCCAGGATTTGAGAATCTGTTTTTCTGTCTCCATATCTAGACTCCTGAAAAGATAGCCAGATCTTTCTTGTTTTGTTTTGTGGTTTGTTTTCTTTTTCACAGAAACCTAAACACTGAGATCAGTGGGAGTTGAAGACTGACTAATATTTCAAATTGGGCAACTTAACTATGCTATAGCACATATATTTTTAGCAGATCAATAGAGAAGCACCAGGAGGGATACTCCAGCCATGTAGGCTAATTTTTAGGTTTGGTAGGACCACTAAGACTTCGGGCTGTGCATGGTACAGACTTTTTTGGCTCTTAGTGACACTCCTCTTTGGTGCCATTAGGAATCTTGGCTCTGAGCTGGGAAAACAGCTAGCAAACTAACACTATTTACCTGGTTGTTGACCATCCATAGTCTGATTTGACAAGTATTCATCAATATGTATTTTATTTAAGAAAAAAAAAGCAACTGAGACATATTTTACCTTTTTTTTCCCCCCAGTAAGTCATCATATCATTTTTAACTAAAAAGATATGTTTAACTCACAGATATATTTGCTTTTCCAGCAGGAAAAACCTTGAGAATAAAAAGAAAACAGGAATACATTGGGGGACATAAACAATAGTTTTCTCTCTACATAGAAATAAATAACATCTAAAAATCTTTTTGCTTCCTACTTTAGTAGGCTAAAATCCTAAAAGCTTCTTATATGTGCTGGCTGACTAAAAATAAAGAGCATTTATCACATTATCATTCATACAAAAACTGCCTGCACAGCCTGTGTAGTCCCCAAGCTGCTGGAGGCAGGAAGGATATTTCATGTCAGTACCAGTTTATGTGGCTGAGTTCTTCCCTTGCTTTTTCTCAGAAATAGGATATTAGACAACACAGGCTTTCAGGCTGATGTGTTATGACCAACATTAACTTCTTAAGCTTGAAAATGCAAGTTGCTAGTCAAAATACTGGCAATTATTTTAGTACTTGTGGTGGTTTTATAAATATTAATCAGAATAAACAAGGAAGATGATACCAGAAAATAGAGCAGTTAAACCTGAAGCTTTGCAGTCTGCATGGGCTGTACTTTGCAGTGGCAGGTTAGTGCTCTCCGTGGACTTGTCTTAGAAGACAAGCACATGGTTCTGAAAGCATCTCTGAGTCTCCTGGCTGCTGGCACGCATTAATTTGGCTAAGGAGGGACTACAGGGGCCTGTGGATGCAAAGAAGAAGGTGATTTGTACTGCCATGTAGAAAAGTAATCGGGAAGTCGTTTTCTGATCAGGAAGGATCCGGGGTATGGGCTTAGGAACTCTTTGGGAGCCACCCTTTGTACAGCCTGAGCCAAGAGACCATGTGAGCTGGACTTTCTGATGTCACATCTGATTTCTTGTGTGGCTGGAAGATGTGGGGAGCTCTTGAGGTGATGCTGGCAGGCTTTGCCTCAGATGGACCCACAGCTGTTCCCACTGGCATACTGAGAAAGCTGACTTCTCCAAAATCACTTGGATGGAAGGGTGACTGGGGACAGGAACAATTTACAGAAAAGCAGTCGGAGATCCACCACACTTTTTGCACTTTGTGCTGGTACTGTGTCCTGCTTCAGGGCAAGGTGGCACCATCACAAACCAGAGCCAGACACAGGTGTGTCCAGCACATGAGCAATAGGTCTCAGACCACAGTCAGGTAGAAATAACCTGTGAAGCATCTGGAGGGAGATGCCAGGTGTGGTCAGGACTGCAGCAGCACCTGAAGCATCCATCACAGCTATCTGTAAGTTGTCCAGCTGTCCAGTGTCCTTTGCTGGACACTACCTGTTTATGAGGAACTTGTAGAGATTCAAGAGATGAAAAGAAGGCCACCATGAAAAGCTAATTGTGTAAAACCTCTGTTCTTCTAATATTCACAGTCATTTTAAAGCATTGGTTCTACATTCATTTCAGAATATTTCTCTGACTCTCTCTGGTAACTTAGTGCATCATCACTTCCCTTAATCTTTTTAGTCTGAGAGCAGATGGTTAACACCACAAAAATGGATGGACATACAATGAGTTTTCTCTGCTTAGAATCCACAAAGGCTTCCCCCTCACCTGACATAGGAAAACTATCCTGTAACACCAGCCCATGCTGTCACAGTCAGGCCTGACATACTTTGGGGAACATTAACCTAAGAGTGGCTCAGGGGAAGTATCTCTCAGACAAATTTCCAGACAGGGTTAATGCCTTTATTTTCCTTTGTTGCAACTTGGAAGTTTTGTCAAACCTGGAGACTGTTAACAGCCCAGGGATGAAGAAGGTGAGCAGGGTGCAAAGGCGAAAAGTGAAAAGAAAAAACTAGGGTAAAAAAACCAAGAAGTAGGAAGAAAGCTACTGGTTGTGAGATCCAACCCATGCTGTGGCTCATTATTATTACTTGCAACAGCAAATGTTGATGAAGTGCTGCAGAGCGCCAGTAATTAGTAGGCATGGCTCTCCAACTGCTGCAGCATGTGGTCAATGAGTTCCTGCCTCCAAGAGATGTTCTGCACTGTAAGGAGAGAGATTTATGTTACTGATAAACATAAAGAGAGATTGAAATACATCCTATATGCCACATTAGGAATGAAGTTTCTCCTACACCTACGTATCTGCAGAAATTATCTCAGGCTGGAGAGCTGGTGAGAGGTGAGGCTCAGCATGTACAGTGCAAGTCAGAATATAAATCTTTCTGTTTTCTTCTCTTCAGACTCCCACCAATCTGTTCAGCAGTATCTGGGAGAAAGAAATCAAACCCACGCAGCATGGAATGATGTTGGGTGGCTTAGTGACAATCATTTATGCATATCCAACAGCACTGGCATTATGGCGGATGCCTTCCACAGTTTCTATGTCTGTGTTGTATAAAATTCTCTTAATTATATTTCTAGTCAAACTCTTCCTGCCACTCGTAGTCTATACATATTTTACAGGCCTGGTAAATAGGGTATGAGCAAAGAAATCCAGAAAGTTAAAGAAAGAGGACAAAACACTCACTAATGTGCTCACTAATGGCAGTTAACAGGAGTTGATATGGTGCCAGGTTAAGTGGGAGCAGTGATGGGGTTACAGTCATCACTTGGAGGCTTGCACTGTGTGCCACTTGGTGTGGTGTGTAGGGACAGGGGCCTGAATTCCCCTTCATTCTTGGGGAGATCCCAATCCTCCTTCAGTGTTGAATGTAGCTTTGCACTGCAGACCTACCCTTTGGCATGCTGTTTTTCCAGTATAGTGCACAACTCAGCTTCAGGTTTCCAGCCTCTGAACTGCTGAATGAAGTCCTTTAGAACCTCATGAGGATGAAGAACATCTTGGGTGGCAAAGTCTAAGTTCTTCTAGTCATGTACTTCTAGTCATATACTGCTATGTCAAGTACTTTCTTGGCAATCTTTCATTAAGACAGATCTTAACATGAGTTTGTCATTTACTCCCACTTGTGCTAAAATGCAGATCTAGGAATTAGCTCCTCTGTTTAGTAGGTAGCTTCTTTCAACTTCTGTTCTAATTTTGGAAGATTGACTTACAACTGTGAGCTCTTAGGCTGTCAATATTCTCTACATTTAAACAATTTTTCTGCCTTGCTCACACTTGCCCCTGATATTTTTATAGATAATGACCATATTCTCTCCCAAACTTCAGTTTGACAAGCTAAAAAGTCAACCTTTTCTAGTGTCCCCTCAAAAAATAAATGTTAAAATTCCAGAACATCCTACGAGGCCTGCTCTACCCCATTCCAGGTTGAATTCTTTGTTACCAGACGGCAGGAGAACTGGGTATGGGACTCCAGGCACAGTCTTAACAAAGTCTTGCTCAGCTTAAGGCACTAAGTGTGCCTTGGGCATGCAGGAACTACCTTGCCTGTACACTCTTTGGTGAGGATGTGGGACTACATGAATGTAATTGTCCTCCAGCTTCCAATTTACAAACAGTTCCACATTTGCCTCTAGTTCTGCTCTTAGGAGGGGCACCTCTTTTTTCTCCTACAGAAAGAACCAGAATCTAAATTAGGAACAGACTGACAAATATTTTAATAAAATACATTCTGTTTGGTTTGACACTGGGAATGAGCAGCTTATAGATCAGAGAGCTTTTTGCATATTTGTCTAGGCTTGGCTTCCTATGAGCGCACGCTTCCCCAAGCACGCGCTGCACGTGTGTGCATGTATGGATGTGTATGTGTTACTAATAAGTTTTCAACTCCTTGACTAATTTCAAACATATTTGACAATCTTGGGGGTACTGTATCCCTACAGATTTAATGAAAATCAGCAGCCAAGTGGAGGAAAGAGCTGTGCTGTCATCTCCACTGAAGGAAAGGCTGCAGACAAGCTTCGCCTATCCCTTTCTTAGATGCTAGGAAACCCTGTCAGGTTCCCAGACATGGGAAACAGTAATTTGGAGCTCACAGGTTGTTAGATATTATACAGTCAAGCCAGGACACAAATCCATAGGAAACCATCTTGCATTAGTTCTGCTGCTCTGAGCTATTTGCTGTATTTGCGTATTTTCCCTTGCTTAAGGAATTGGGTATCTCTGAAAATGCATATCCACCCTTGTCATTTTACGGTCTTGTAATATGTATGGAAATTGTGTATCTGCAGACATATATTTGAATACATCTCATGAATGAATTTGTCTTTCATTCACACCCACTCCCCCACTGTATCCCTACTTCTCTGTATATTCCAGCTGTTCAGATGATCCATATTTATTTCTCAGTCTATAGATTTAATCGACAACCTTACAGAGAAGTACATTGCCACCATCCATATCTTCTCTCTGCTCACCCCCAGATGTTGGACCTATAGATAAATTTGCTGGGCCTATTTACAGGATGAAGAAACAATGACATGAATTTAAGGTAATAAGATTTCTGTGGAAGGGGGTACAACCATGGCATTGCACAGTTTATAGCGACCCCAGAGGTTCTGACAAGAACCCCAAGATTTGGCCCCAACTCAATAAATCAATGGTTATGCTGTTAGCAATATCCATCTGTTAACAAAACATTGGTTCAAGTTACTCAGTCCAGTAGTTAACTAACTGCAATATTGCATGTGGTGCTGGGAAACTGTTCCAAGGGCTTTTAAAGAGAAAATAACAGCCCTTCTTGGGTGCTCTGTGTTTTCACAATAAACAACCATAAATAAGATGCTGCTAGTAGACTCCATTTTCTCTGATTACACAGCTACCTGCCTTTCTGTCCGTCAGCCACACAGTAAATCTCTCTCTTTCCATGAAGTATCTTATACTTTGCAAAATCAATATGCTGTTAGAGTACTGTGCTACCTGACCGGCGACACCAGCATGGCATCTCCCCTGGGGAGCCTGACTTCATGTGGGAGAAAAAAATCACCCTGTCCTAGGGCTGGATTTAGAAGGGGTTTCAGAAGTCAGGTGCTAAGGGAGACTGGCATTTTTTTGTTTCCAGCTCATTTCTGGATCTCTGCACCTGCCCCCTTCGGTTTACAGCCCCTGGGGGCCTCCAAGATCCCATGCCTCAGCAAACTTGGCCAGACTGCAGCCCCAGCAGCAGCACAGCGAGCTTCTGCAGCTCCCAGCTCAGCATTATCAGTGTTAAAATATTTACTGCATGTGCAATTCTCAACAGCTCTTAACTCTGGCAAATGAAAACCAATTTTAACCGTAACACTCCAAAACACTTCTCTGCAATGAGGGCTATCTATCTGTCTGACAAATTCAGGATTGCTTCCCCCAGCTGTTTTGGCATTAGAGCTGTTAAAAAAAAAAAAAAAGAAAAAAAAAGAAAAAAAGAAAAGAGTTGCAACCATTTTCTGCTTTATAGATGTTGAAAAAAAAATCATTCTCTTTGTATTAAAAGGTGGTGATATCCTCATGCCAACAAATCAAATGAGATTTCAATTGCAGGAGCAAATAGAAAAATTTCTGCCTGATCAATAGACATTCAAAGTGTTATCAGGAATTAGCCAGAGGGAGCTGGGATGGAAATGCCTGCTGATGTCAGCTGCTATATGTAATGTCCTGTCTCAGGGCAGTTTGAACCCCTCAGGGCTGTGGATTGATCCAGATTTTAGGGCACAGAACCATAAATCCCTGTGGTCTGCCAAATCCCTCACATATGTGATGCCAGGCATGTGACTGAACCCTACTCCTTCCTACTGAGCACCCAGGCACTCACTCAACTCACAGCTGGAGCATCTGATGGGCTCTTTGAGGGCCCCAGTCAGCCTAAAATCTGTAAAATTCAGCTTTGGTTTTGCTTCCCACTTAGTTTAGCTTCATTGCTGCATTTTCAGGTTCAATGTGTGTATGACCAAGCTGTGAAAACAGCAACCAAACAAAATGATACCCTAAGGTCTGATCAGCAGCTCGCTGGGATTTACTTCTTTCAGGCTATCATCTTCAATTTTAAATTGGAGCAGGGAGCAGAGCATGGTCATTTTATTGATTGGATTAGAGAAAAATTGAGCTGGCTGATCTGTATGATGACATTACCAAGTTGTGTTTGCAGCTATGACAGAAACAAAGAGTTTTTATTGGATTACTGGAGCACAGGGAGAAAAGGGGAGAGAAAAGGCAACGTAGAGGTGAGCAGGTATTAGGCTTGGTGCCTCTGTGCTCAGTCTCCAAGCAAGGGCTCTCTTCTTCTCTGCTACCTCATCTACCCAGCTCACTGCTGGGCTGGCTGCTGCTGCCTTTCTTTCCAAACACAACCAACCAAGTATCCAAAGAGACAGGAATTAGCTGCAGCCTCTCATTAGTGGATGCTCACATTGCACTCGTTCATCACCCAGATAAGAATATTTGTAACTAAAAAAACCCCGACAAAAGCCATTTGGAGGTGAATATCCTCTTTAAGGGATATTTTTGTGCAAGCCAGGTGTTTAAAAGCTGTGGTGTTGCATGACACCTACTGACAAGCAAGGCATACCACAGTTCAGTGTGTAGGCAGCTGAGTAGTTTATTTTTACTGGTGATTTATTTTTACATTTGTTAGAAGTATATGATTGAAAAGGAAGAAATTGATATTTTGTACCGTGTGAATATGTGACAGTGAGTGACCAACATATGTGTGTGTGTGTATAAATGTACCCTACCCTATATTTTAAGTACCTCTTTTGCATGTTTAGTTTATAGACTGGTGTTAAATCTACCATGTCCAGTAGCTTTGTTGGTTCATTTTATTGGTGGCTGAGGAAGAATGTTAGTAGCAAATGTTGTATTCAGTACAAGAGAGCAACCTACAGGTTATGCTTTTGAAATGATCATATATTTTATTTACATGGAGCCTGTCAGTCATAGAAGCCTCCTGTGAAATATTACTGAAGTGAAATGCAGCTAAGACTCTGTATTAAAATGACACAGTCTGATTCTCCACTGCCTTGCATGCTGTGCCCTTAAACTGCTGAAATCAAACCATGTGGAGAAGAAAACTGTACAGGTATGAAGTGGCCTTACAAAATAAGAATTTTTCAATTGCTTCGCTCTGGTATGTTTTGTCCTACTAAATGATCAGGAAGAATTCAGAGCCATGACTGTGCTGAGTTCCTATTGGGGTTTTATTCCCAGACCAAAACATTCATTATCTTGTCAGTTCTCCCGTGGCACAGGTAAGAGGTCTGAGGGATACGTGCCCAGGTGTCAGATCAGAGCCCCACCAAAGGCTCCTTGCCTTGCACAGCCTGAGTCAGGATTTCCCCCAGCAGCTGTTTGAACAGGAAGAGCTCCTGCCTCGCAGCTCAGCCCAGTTCAGCACTGTGAGCACGACTGAAGTCACAGAAGGAAATGGATCTTTTGAGGCTCATCAGCACAATTCAAACCTTAAATGAAACCAACAAGCAAACAAATGAGCTGTAATTCTATCAGGTGGAAATAGAAATCAGAGGAGCTGTAAGTTTGCAGCAGCTGAGTCTCCACTCTTTAAATAAGTTGCACAAAGCCACTGCTGCAACTGGAGTGTTTTTCACCTCAGAAAGCAGCAAGTGGGCCCCATGCCCAAGGAAAAGATCCTGACACTGTACATTTTTGGAGACATAATTTCCATGCTGTGAAATTGCCCATGTGCTAGACTTGTATGGATTTCAATGGGAAAGCTCACCATCAAACCACATGGCACCCAGCCCATGCAGAGCTTTGAACAAGATACTAGAGATAATGTCAAAATTGCCATGAAAATAGGACCAATGGCTAACAGTACAGCCAAAATTGGTCCCATAAGTCATTGAAAATGCTGTCAAAATAAGTGTAGAGCTGAAAGAATCTCAACAAGCATCATCAGCTGCACTTTTCTTCTAAGAATGAAATACTATGGGAGAACTTTGTGGATAACCCTCTGCTTCAAGGTAAAAGGACTGCAAAAAATTGCTCCATTAGAATTTAGAAGTTGACACATCAGGCTACAAAATTCCAAACAAACCACACAGCTCTCATTTAAAAAGCACAAAATCATACACAGTGATGGCATATTCATGCAAGCTCCCCAAACAGCTCTGTTTTCCCTAGTGCTGGACACGTCTATGTATCCCTACATGTGTCTGACTTTCACAGAAAACAGGTGCACTGAAATCACTTGCTTCCTCAGCCTTGCTGAAAAACAGGCCCTTGCTGCTGCCAGGATGACCCTAAATCAGGAGTTCTTAGAAATGAGCACTCCCTTCCTGCTGGAGGATGAGACCTCCTACCTGCCTAAGGCTGGAGAACAGCCCCAGGGTGCCCAGAGCAGTAACCAGGCTGTGGTAACTGGGAGTGCACCCACTGGTGGGTGGGCTCTGGTGGGCACCCAACCCACCTTTAAAGTCACTACTGATGTGAGCAGCTCCTTACTTAAAGGATGCCAGTGATGGAGCCTGTGAGAAGCAGTAGCATAAAATTAACAAGAAAAATGTAAAGGCTGGTAAAACTTTGGCATTGGTGAGGTCTGATTGAACGTGGCATGATCCTATCAGAGGTTTCTTGTTTGGTCCCTGGAAGAGGTCTGAAAAAACCACCAAAAAGACTACTACAAAGAAGAGTTCTGCATTGGCAAGGCATCCTGCCCTGCTGTGCTTCATCCTTGCACTGGTAGGATCAGTTTACTCAGGAGGTGTTCACCTACTTAATTTAAAGTTAAAAAAAAAAAGGAGAAGACTTTAAAGCCTCAGGGAAGAGTTATCAGCTTAAATATATATATATTTTATTTAATGGTTATGTTTTTATACTGATTATTTAAAGTTATTTGAATGCCCATGGGGGAATATGGTAGTGTTATGTTTACACCAGAGATACTGAGAACACAGTTCCCCTCTAATTTACTCAATACAACTCCATGGACTTCAAACAGGTCATAGAGGAAGCAAAGGAGAGCAGAAGTTAACCCTGCTGATGTTTGTCTTGCTGGGCTCTGTTTATCTGCTGGTGCTCAGCTAGCACATGGTTTGGATTAGGAGGAGCATTCCCCTGGCCAGGGACAGTTGCAGCAGTGGCATTCTTTGCACAGGGATGTGTTAGCTGGGGATGCTTGTCTTAGGACACAGGCCTAAATGGTATTTTAGTATGCAGCGGTGGCTATCCCCTCGAGGTAGTTTTACATAAACATGGAGTTTGTGTGTGATAGTTAATTCAACTAACATGTTTATTTACTGGCTCGCTGTCTTTTTGTGTTTGGAAAAGATGACTCATCTGCTACTTGATCCTGCCAATGTTTATTCTGCTGGTGGGCTCACTCTTTGCTGAGCACTGACAGGAACCCCACTCATACCAGGCCTATTAGCGAACATTCTTTCACAGGATCGGGTCACAGGCTGCCTGCAAATAAAAATATCCACCTCCTCACCCCCAGCTCGGGTAGAATTTCAAGGATGCTCATGTCATCATGGCCTGATACAAGGTCTCAAAAGCACCACATTAGCTACGTCCAGTTTTTCTAGGGATGACATTTTAAGGGCATGAGATGCAAGGAGGGGTTTTGATGTCGCTCAGCTGAGCACACAACAGTGAAGCTCTCACAGGACTTTCTGCCTCATGCTTGGTGATGTTCAGCTTCCTCCAGTGGCACATAAATGTCTAAGACAGTGGCTGCCAGCAAAGCAGGGAGCTGTCTGAGGTTGAGAGAAATAGAGAGAAAGCAGCTGCATGCACAAAAAATCAAGGTTCCTGGGGCCAGGACGAGGGTGCAGCAGCAAACCCACCGTGCCCCAGCCTTGCAGTCAGGGCACCTGATGAAGGCAGATTAAAGGCAGATTAAAGGTAGATTAAAGGCCTCTTCTGCCACCACTGCTGCTCCCTGCAAGGGCTGTACAGACAGCACATGGCTCTCTGTGCTGAGCAGCTATGGAAGCCAGGGGACATCAAAGGAAACTGTAATTCAGTCATAGGTGCTTTCTTTTCTTGGAAACCTTTTGGGCTTGTGCCACCTCTGCATCACAGAATGGTTTGGCTTGGAAGGGACCTCAAAGATCATCTACCTCCAACCCCTCTGCCATGGGCAGGGATGTCAACCACTAGATCAGGTTGCTCCAGGCCCTATCCAACCTGGCCTTGAACACTTCTTAGGCTGCCCAGGAACATCTTGCCACAACCTAGGAGCAGGAATGGTCAGGGCCTCCCCAGGGAGGCAGTTTACATGAGGTTCTCTGCCTCTGCAAGCTTTGATGCTGGCTGGCCTCTGTGACAGCATGCCTCTGTTTATGTTTAATGTACTGGACACCTGCAATTTCTGTATGACCACTCTTATTTTGGGTTCCACATCAGGGAGAACCAAAAAGTAGGTGTTTCAGTTGTTTTGGTGTCTCACTTGTAATCACAGGAGTCTGGCTCTTAATTGCCAACTACATGAATATCTCTGAAAACTTGCTGCCCTTCAGGATCCACCTGGGCCTTGGCTTTTTGATTACACAGATATTAAGCACCTAAGGACTAAAACAGATATTTAGTACTTGCAGATAACATCACAGGGTTTCTTGGAAAAGAGCTGATAAAGATTTAGTAAACAACAATGTTGTGCACTTTAGTGTTTCTAAATTTGAACTTGGCATCATGCGTCTACCTAGGTATCCTTGCAAACCTTTGTTTCCAAGTGGAGTCCGATTTGGAATGAGTTTTGGTGTCTATAAAGATATCTAAGTCCACCCTGAGACCCTGAGTTCACCCAAGATCCCCCAGATCAGGCACTAAACAACCCCCATGTTCCACAAGTCAGACTACTTGTGAGCCATGGGGTGGCCCAGCCAATGTCCCTGGAAGGACTGGCAAAGTCCAAGGACCAGCCATGCTCCAGGAGCACCAATCACCTGAGCACCACGGAGGGGAGGACAGAAAAGGACACAGACCACCAAAACAAGCAAGAACTGAGAATAAGTTTCCAAGTTGTGCTGAGTGCAGCAGAGCAATGCCACTCCTATTTAACAGATTTATAAATTCATGGATTCAAAGACTCAAAGATTCATAGATTCACAGATTCATTGATTCATAGATTTGTAGATTCACAGATTTGTAGATTCACAGAATGGTTTGAGTTGGAAAGGACATTAAATATCATCTAGATCCAATCTCCCTTCCATGGGCACAGAAACCATATGCTAGATTAGGTCACATGAAGAGTCTTTTTTGCTCCTCTCCAGAAGCAAGTTTGGAAAGAGGTTCCTCAGCTGTAGATGGTGCTGGTCTCCAACTCTCAGTCCACTCAGGCAGTCCCAGCTCTTGCCTTACTTTACCCACCCAGGTTTTAATCACAGGCACTCTACTTGCCCCAGAGAAGCCAGCTTTAATTGTGTGGGCCTTATGCACAAGCTACATGTTTTCCTTTCTTTCCTTACACCAGGATAATGCAGCACACAATATAATGGGATAATGTGCTAAAATGAGATGCCAGGGCTGTCTCTTCAGAGGGCTAGGCTGCCAAACATTACACCCACTGGATGTTAAATGAAGGTGATGACTAAGTGTTCACACAGTGGCTTGCTTTTGCTGAAGAGTTTGGCAGACTGACGTAAATTGAAAGCCTGCTGCGGGCAGATTTCCTCCTACTATTTTTGATTTAATGCAAATAAGAATTGCAGGACGCCAGGCAATTTCTACCTGTGACTGACATATTTAGTGTTGACAGTCCCACACTGTTTTTACATCTAGAAGTGTGGATTTAATGATACATGCAGGGCAGTTGCAGTTTGCAATATCTCATCACAGACCCATCTCCAGTTCCTCTCCCTCCCCTGTTCCCAGCAGGCTGCATCCAGCCCCATGGCAAGGCTGCCTTGGACACATGCATGTCTATAAAGTGTTGCAGTCTGCTGCCAGACTCCCAAAGAAAACACAACAGTGCAATATTTTCTGCTAACAAGCTTCTGTCCTGTGTGTTGCACTCTCTGGTTCTGCTGGATAAAAGCTTCCTGTTAAAGGATTAAGGGGTAGCTTAGTCAAACAAAAATTCTCCATCTTCCAACTGAGCCAGGCAAGGAAGCATCTGCTGCTCAAAAGCATTTAATCTAAACTGAAAAAGTCTAGGAGGGAGGCTCAGCAGGTGCAGGGCTTTTGGGAGAGGAACAGAGACATCTGCTTTTGGGGTGATGGGGAGACAGTAGGAAGCAGCTGCACAGGGAAGCAGCAAGCCCCACAAGAGGGGAAACTGGAATGTGTTGCAAGAGTCTGAAGCACCAGGTGCAAGTGCAGCTTCACTTTCTCAGCTCTGGGCAAAAAGTGCTGGGCAGGGACAGCAGCAGCACCCTGGGAATGAAGATCCCAGCCACCTGCAAGGAGCACCGTTGCCTCCCAAGGCCAGGGGCCATGCCTGAAGACAGGGGCTGGCTGCAGGTACCTTTGGAAAAGCTCACTAAGCTCACTCCTGGAGAAATAACCTGTGAGATCTTTTATGCTTGTCCCTGCCAGCCCAGAAATTTTCCTCTTTATATTTTAGTGTACTACCCAGCCACCATGAATTGTGGTGGTTTCACATCATGTTTTCCCCAGTGACCAGTCATGAAATAAAATCTCAAGGAGGAAAGGAGACTAGGGAGTCAGGATGCTAACCAGAATAGGTGACAGAGGCTAATGTTTTAATTTCCATCATTCTCTCATTCAGACCAGGACCTTCCACTGCAGCAGCTGCCCATTTGGAAGCACGTGCCCTCTCCTTGCAGGTATTCTGCAGCAGATGCCTGTCTTTCCCTACCATGTTTTAAACAAGGCTTAGGCTGTGCCTCCCTGTCTATAGGCATTTGCAAGAAGCTACACACACACAGCTTGGCCAGTGGCATGGTGTGGACTGCAGCCCAAAATTCAGGGTTTGTCCTGGAGGCAACTGGAAATCCATACATCTAACATACAGCCTCTGTCTCCAACAGAGTGCCCATGGAGGACTTAATACATAATAATTTTTGGTGGTTTTCCTGAGAGAGTGTTTGAACTGATGTGAGAATGTTTCCCCCAATGACATTTTGGCTTGAGGAGGAGAAGGGAAGTTTCAGGATTTTCTGGGATAGTTGTAACTATGGATTGTGGACAGATCCAAACTTGGGGAATCTTGTCCATAATGCCTGTGGAGAAGTGTCTCAGAATGAACTATCCTTAGACAGTTATTTAGTATTGCACATTTATCTGTGGGAAGCTAACTTGAAAGGGACCTGAGGGCCACAGCTTCTAGCAGTATGAGGCATCCTGGGTACCTCACTTCTTACTCCATAATTCACACAGGCTCCTGAGACATCTCATCCCTACAGGAGCAGAAAAGCAGGTGCCAGATCAGGCTGAAGGTGTCCTTATTGATGTGCCTCAGAAATTGCCTCAGCTCTAGCCTTGTGGCTGGCACAGTGTCCCATGATGCTGTATTCACACTGATATCTTCACAAGACCACCTTTTCCCTTGAGGATTCAAGTTCCACTGGGAGAGAACAAGTGGAACAAAAATGAGAAAAACTCATGAGTTGAGTTAAAGATAGTTTAATAGGTGAGGGAAAGAGAAAAAACCAAGTGGGATTACTCACCCTGTCCCACAGGCAGACCAGCAAAGCAATGACCACCTTGGAAGCCCAAACTCTGTTATTCACCTCCTCTACCCATTTTTATTCTTGAGCATATCAATCACTATAAGTATGAAATGTTTGGCCAGTTTGGGTCAGCTGTAGCTCCCAGCTCCACTGGAAAGCTGAGTCTGACTTCACCAAGTGCCAGCTGGCTCTAAGCACTACAGTTCAGATAATGGACAAGAGAGACACACAAAACAGCTGATGGTCAAACTACCTACACCTGGAGGTGGCTAAAATGTCTTTTTTATGGTTACATATTTCATAGGAGAGCTCTTTCCTATATGTTTGAGCTGTTAAACCTAAAACAGTGAGTCAGGGCTACAATACTGGGACCAAAGACCTCAGTAAGTGTTTGTGTTTACAGTCCAGCTTCTATTTACATTCTTCCCTTCAGCAGCTGACATCAAAGTGGGAAAAAGAAGTGGGTGGCCTGTCCCAGGGCTGGTACTAATAATTGCAATTAGGAAGCTTCATAAGAATACACCCAACATTTAAACAGAGCATCCAGTGTTTTGTAGCTTTGCTACAGTACTTAACTGTGAGTGCTAATTTAACTAAAAAAGGTTGAACTGATTTTTTTCACACACGTCCAGTTTGTTTAGGACTGTAGATTTCCAAGAGCTCATGAACAAAAAACCTCTGCACTGAATCCATCATGCTCATTATTTCTTCTGATCAACCAAGTTAAAGTTTCTTTGAGAAAACAGAACATCATTTGAGCCCGTTGCATGCACCCCCCCAGTGAGAAAACAGCCTCATCCTACCACCATGTCTCTGCCTATCTGTGCAGACTGTCTCTCTCTTTAATGAAATTCAAAGCATTGACAGGAATCAGCCCACCTTGCCTCAGCTCACTAGCTCACTATGCCCACTAGTTCATAAACTTCATTGTTTTGTATCTCTCCTAGAGCCTGCTGCTTATTTTCCATGCTCCTTGCATCCACATATAGACAGTGCATTAATATTCTTCATCTTCTGTTGTTGAGCTACTCCAGTCTTACCTGTAGGCTGGAAGGACATGTCAGATTATTTGAGTTAGGTGAAAATTTCTCCTCTTTCCTTCACACTGAGTTTTATAGCTGTCCAGTAATGGTTTTGAAACTGGAGGTTTGGTACCCTGTTCTGGCAGAGTAATATTAAACACAAATTGCTAGAATCTAAAAATAATACATGATAATTTTGTTCTCTCTCAGAAACTGGCACACTGCATTCTCTAAAGGGAGATGAATGAATATGTGAAAACATTTTTAGTGAAGTTTCTTGTCTGTAACAAGTCAGTATGAAATCAAGATAGAATTTATACTTTATCTCTTCATAAACACTTACTGAGCTATGTTTCAAACATCATTCAGCATGAACCTTCTGGAGGCCCAAGAATGAAATATTTGATCTTTCTAGAGCTTTCTATTCAGGAGACAACACACTTGAATATTCATCTCCTGGACAGCAAGCACAGATTGCAACTCTTGCAGAATTTCTTTGTGGAGTGAGGAAATAATGATTGTCTTTAATTTTGCTCTCAATTTCCTGAGAAACTTCTGGGCATAGCAACACTTAACAATTTCCTACAAGGAGTCCTACACGTTAATTAAATCTCCTGAGAGTCATCTCTCCCAGTCTGAAACAAGAGCCAGACATTTGCCAAATTACATCATTTCACCATGAGCAACTTCTCTAAGTCTCACCCGTGTCAGCCATGTGACACAAATTGTGGTCATGCCCTGATCATTTCTCCTCAAGACTACTAGAGCCTCCTCTTCATTTTCACCTTTTTCCTTTGCAACCTATTTCAAATGTCTCAGTAAATCATCTGCCTCAACAGCGGCACCTCTGAATTCTTCCATCATCTCCCTTTGGCCTCCTGCACTAAATTTCAGCTCCCTGTGCTTCCCTTCAAGGCTGCCCAGAACACTGCCCTGACTTACAGCCCCAGCTGCAGTATTTCCTGCCCTCATTTCCACTCAGCCAGTACATCCCACCTTGGTGACGCCTCTATCGTCTCCTCCATGCTCCAGACCATCCTCAAAAACTGAATTCTTCTTTTATGCAGTTTAGAAAGGAATGCACTTCTGTTTTCATATATCCTTTCTCAAAGCACATCTTCCTCTCTGGATATGTGCTCCTCCAGCCCTTCCTACTCCATTATGATATTCAGACAAGGCCTGTTACCAAATGTTGCCAAAACTATCACACACTGGCCACTAACGAGCATCAGGCTTGTGTTTACAATTCATTGGTTAAAAGCCCCTGGTGGCAGCAGCATTTTCCAAGCCCTGTACAGTGTCCACCTACTTCTAGACAATCAATAACTGATAAAACTAAGAGGTCTGGAATAAAGTTCTAGTTTCCTTCTTGTTCTACAGATGGAGTCCTGTCACATTTTTAAAATCAAAGTCCCTTCTGAGGTACAAAAAGAGTCAAAGCGAAGATCAGGATTTCCTGAGAACTCCTCTATCTTTAACTGGCTGGCTGAGGCTATGCCCAGGACACTTTTGTTCTCCTGCCATAAAGTGTATTTCATATTTGGTCCTAGTTGCCTTCCTTATTTAGAGAAGTCCTAGAAGACAAGAGGCACTGCAGGCTCATGGTTCCAACAACTGGTGGAGGATCTCACCTGAGTATTGGAGTCTCATCCAACCTAGTGGCTTAGCTATTTGAAAAGGATGTTTTTTCCAGCCATACAAAATGTGAATAATGTGGGGCTGAGTTTGTTATTATATGTGTCCACCTGGGCTTAAAACCACGACATTGTGTTTGTAGTGAGAAGAGTCATAGGACTCTGTTTCTTATGCACCATTTAGAAGTGTGTGAAGACAGCATAAGAAATAGGATGTGTGTTGTGTATTTTCTATAATGGAGTATTATCTGGCAATTTTGCAAGGATTTGATGAGAAAGTGTTACAACCATCTCTCACACTTAAGCCAATAACTGCAAATTCCCTGGCATCACAGAAGCAGAGCTGGACTTTGGCAAATACTATCCCTCTCTTTTTCCTTTGGCCTTAGCTACTGTAGCAAAAGGGAGCACTTGCTTGTTCTCTTTCTGAAAATTTTGGGTTGACTCTGCCTGGATGCCAGGTACCCACCAAAGCCACTCTATCAGTCCTCCCCTCAGCTGGAGAGGGGAGAGAAAATATAACAGAAGGCCCATGGGTTGAGATAAGGATGGGGAGAGATCACTCACCAGTTCTTGTCATGGGCAAAACAGACTCAACTTGGGAAAATTAGTTTAATTTATTACCAATAAAAATCAGAGTAAAATAATGATTTAAAAAATCCTAAATCACTTTCCCCCCACTCCTCCCTTCTTCCCAGGCTCTACTTTACATCTAAGTTCTCTCATCTTCCTTCCCCCCAGCAGTACAGGGGGACAAGGAATGGGGGCTGTGGTCAGTTCATCACGCCTTGTCTCGGCTACTCCTTCCTCCTCATGGGGAGGACTCCTCACATTCCTCCCCTGCTCCAGCATGGGCCCCTTCCATAGGGTGCATCAGGACCAAACTTCTCCAGTGTGAGTCCCTTGCAGGGTCACAAGTCCTGCCAGAAAACCTTCTCCAGCCTGGGCTTCTCTCTCCAGGGTTCCACAGGTCCCTGCCAGGAGCCTGATCCAGCACAGGATTCCCCATGGAGTCACAGTTTCTTTTGGGCACCCACCTGGTCCAGGCATGGGGTCCTCCAGGGGCTGCAGTGGCTCCCTGCTCCACCATGGACCTCCATGGGCTCAGGGGCACAGCTGCCTCTCCATGTTCTGCTCCACAGCCTGCAGTGAAATCTCTGCTACAGCACCTGGAGCACCTCCTGCCCCTCCTTCCTCAGTGACTGGGGACTGCAGGGCTCTTTCTCTCACATATTCTCACTCCTCCAAGCAGTTTTTTCTCTTTTTTGAATACGTTATCCCAGAGGTGCTACCACAGGCTGATGGTCTCAGCCTTGGCCAGCAGCAGGTCCATCTTGGAGCCAGCAGGCATTGGCTCTGTCAGACATGAGGGAAGCTTCCAGCAGCTTCTCACAGAAGCCACCCCTGTAGCTACCCATTACTGAAACTCTGCCACAAAACCAGCACAGCAGTATTTTCTACTTTTCCCTTTTCTGGACCAGCTATTTAATTTCCACTCGGAAGCTGTGTCTTCCAACAAATATAAATTATGCACGTAGTCTGTGTCATCTCTGTTTTCATGAAATACATGTTTGCCTTCTCTCTCTGCAGTGAGGCTTCTATGTATGCAAATGAAGAGACTTGGATATGAGAGAACACCTTCCAGACACCAAGCTGGCTCCTTTCAGGCACGACTCACCCTGCTGCACCCCTCTTCACCTCAGTCTGAGCCTGATGTGCTCCCAAAGAGTGAAGACCTGAGTTTGGGTCCTTTGAGGAAGGGTTTTAAATGCCAGTGGGACAGGTGTTGCATCTCATTGTGTAGTCTCTTGTGCCTCACTTACAAAATGCCAACTAGTGCCAGCTCCCAAGAAGGAGAGGTGATGAGAGGGTGAGTATGGGACTTTTGCCAACACTTAGATCCTATCTAGGGGTCACAGAAGCTCAGTTACATCAAGCTTGTGAGTTCCTGTAAGCAAAACCTAGGCTTCAGTGTTACAGTAACACATAGACATCTACAGGTTGAAATGGGATTTGAACACAAGATTTGCAACAAATACTAGTGTCATTGTTGGACATGGCATTCGAAGCAGCCATACAACTTTTGAAGTACTCAGCATCCAACACTTAAACAACAAAGTAATTGCACACATAAATGGCCAGAATTAGCCCAGTTTCATTACTTGCCATGTTAGGTACTGATGCAACACAACATCACAGTTCTTGTACTTTACAAATTGTTCCAGAGTTGTTCACAGTTGTTCCATAGAGATGCAGGCTAATGAAGCAACATTCTGTCATAGACTCAAGAGGCAGAAACATCTCTGTAGATATTTAAAAAAGACCCTTGCTTGAAGAATTAATGTTGATAGAATAAAATGAAGATCGGAATAGGCTCTCTAGTCAAGCAATTCTTCCTATTACAGCTATCCTTTACAAATAACATATATGTTCCTAAAGCTGTGCCTTCTGGAAATTTTGAGGAAATTTATGGGCATTAAAAGTTAATGTTCTTAGACATCATTAAACACAGAAGAGGGGCACAGTACAGAATAGAAGACTCTCTCAATTAAATGCTTAAAATCTTCCAGTAACAAACTCCCCCACATTAAACTAATGACAACTAACTGAGGCATTTCTGATGTGCTCAGCTGCTTTGGTGCTACACAAGCAGAGATCATCCCTAGAATGTACAAGATCCAGCCTACAAAGGCCACTTTGTGCACTGTTTCTCTGAAAAATTTTTTATAGCAATTACTTGGAAATTATGTTCTACTGCATTTGCCATTAGCTCCAGTGGAACCAGGATTTTATCCATTTCCTATCAGCTTTAAGGTTAGTTTTTTTCTGTTTTCCTATTTCTGGCATGATCCAGTTCAAAGAGTAGCTGAATCTGTCATCTGCTGGTGGACACTGATTGTGTGTTGGGGGGAGGCAGGGGGATTAAAAAAAACCCAACCTGCCAAGTCTTTCAGCCTTCAACCTCTGGTGCAGTACAAGGTTTACAAGATGATTTAAAATCTGCATGTGTAGGAAATAAGGAAGATGGGCTGACTCTACGCAGAAAATGGGTTTGGGACAGACACAGATTGATGGCTTTGTGACAATGACACTAAAGTTAATAGCTGATATAGGCAGACAACAGAGTCTATTTTAATCTCAAATTGAACTCTGTGTCGCTCACAGCATCATACTGACCATTCATTGCTAGACCTAATTTTTTTCTGCTAATGACTACAAGAAGCAGAATAGATAACGACGTGCACTGCAGAACGCTTGGGAAATGGCATTAACTGATTTCTGTCTGTTTTCCCCCCGCCCTTGTTTTAAAAACAACTATTTAATTATTACTAGGGGTGGCTATCCTTGAACACTCTTGAAGGGTAAAAATTAGTCACTCCTCTGGGGACATCTCTGTCGCTTTTCCTTTCCTCTGTGGAGACAGAAGGGGTGTAAATTGTGCTTGCAACAGACTGGGAAGGCTGACACTGCTAAAATACAAGACCTTGACAAAAACCCTGGAGAAGATGTATCACCAGTCTCCTGGGCAGTTGCACTCCACATTCACATTTGCACACTGCAGATAATTCCTGCCTCTCAAAAGCCTGAACCCAAACTTCAAATGCAAATTGTCTTGGAGCTGGAAATGGAAACCTGCATGCACTGAGACAGTTATTCACATATTTAAATAAAAAGCTGACAAACAAAAACCAAATCCTTCAGTCCTGGGGGAAGCATTTCTTTGCTGTCTGTTTCTGTCATTAATCTCTCCTGTTTATCTAACCTGCACTTCAGGGGCAAAGATACCCATCGGTTTTGTACACCTCCCCCATTCAAATAGAGATGTTTATTGGCATACCAGTATATGGCTGATCACCAGAGACTTGACTTTATTGCATGTCAGTAAAAGGCCTTTAAAAAAGAATAATACAAGGGGCTTCTGAAATTTTATAGGCATGGCACATGGAAGCAACTGAATTTGGGAATAAATTTTTGTGCCTCAGACCTGAACACAGCCAGCACACGTGCGTGAGGTGAGTGCTGCTGGCCTCATGCTGCAACTCTGGGCTCTATCACTGAAACCACTTTTCTTGGTAGGTGCTGTGTTAATGTGGGGCAAAATGGTAGTAGTACATTCCATAATTTGTTTGAGAACTGTATTTCACAGCAGCAGCAGGCTGAAATTTCCACCTGTTTTCCTTACTCCTGTCTGTGACACACGTTTGCACATCTGAAGGATTTACTGTTTCTCTGCCTAATTTTTTGTTCTACAGGAAAACTAGCTGAATTGTTCATGTTAAGTTCAAAAGCTCTAATATGAAAGCCACTTTCTTTTTGCTTGAATTAATTCCAACTCCACTCTGGCTTTGTAAAACTAATTTAAATTATAGCGGTCTCTGCAACTTCCTGCTATAATAAGTTAAAATAAATAAATCTAATTGTGTGTGGCTTTACTACCATGAATCTGCTTATTACTTTCCAAATGGTATGGTGGGACTCATAGTTTCGATAAAATCTAAGCTACCAAATGATTTTGATGAGAAATTGGGACTGTGACAATCAGAAATACATATGTAAAAACCCATTTTCTTTTCCATGAGAAGAGCAATGCCTATGTTCTATTTCCATCCCTTACTTCTGTCTTCTGTGAGTGCTGGAGGGTATTTTAGATGTGGTTGCTCAGATCTTTAAAAAAAGTTCTTGTTCCTAAAAAGTAATTGAAAACTTCCACATCAAACAAAAATATATGTAATGCGTGTAAATTCTATAAAAGTAACATGTGGTTTACATAACAATTTTATAATGCTACTTCAAATCTGAGGCAAAATATGATCAGATTTTTACATGCTTAGATCACCCCTGTGTGTCTGTGCTCTCTTGGTGCAGACTGTGACACCAGCTCGCACTGCCAGGCATGCAAGCACTACAGCTGGTTTTGTATAAGATGGGGGAGGGTGCATAAATAGCAACACACGTCCCATTAGTAAAAGGCTTCCCAAGTTCTACTGAGTCAACAGACAGTAATCAGCTGCTTCACTAGGAAATGCATCAAAACTAGGAGTGGCAGGCTTGGGATGTGAGGTGGGGAAGCAAGGAGTGAGATTTCTTTGTCTGCTCTGATTTGATTCCTCTAATAGAAATTCCATGAGGGCATGTTAACCTGCAGAGGAATTTCAGCAGCAAATCATCACAAAGAAGACACCAAAGCCTCTTTAATACTTGCAGGTGGCATCCAGTCCAGGTGCTCTCAGGAGCTCATTATCTGACAGTCATCTGATAAACATGTTTTACAGCTGTACAGTCTGAAGGTGGAAAAACCAGTCAGGTCAGCTCAGTCCACCTCTTGCTCTGCCAATCCAAGAGAGGATTCTTTTTTTCCTTTTCTCAACATTCTGTTTAGCCTTTTTGTGCTGTTTAGTTTTAAAATTTCCAGGTAACCCAAGAGGTATCTTCTAAACTGCTTGGGAAATTAGTTTTTCCTATCTTGATGCTAAGAGGTTTCCCTCTTCACTGCTGTTTGGTGAAGTAAGTTCTTGTTTACCTTATTTCACTATTCTATAGTACAGACACTCCAAATCACTCTAATTACCTCCCCTTTGCATCTACCCAAGAATTTCTATATTTGAGCCTTGTCTTGCTTTCACAAGTTATTCTAATGATTATTCATATGGGACCACATCAGTATTCTTCTCTTCTACTGTGTTAGTATCATGCTGACCCCAAGACTAATTCAGTAATTCATGCAGAATTACAGTATCAGAATAATTGGTTTCAGAGAAAGAGCTCACACACTCCCTACTATGCAATATTTGAACATGCACCCCAAAACTGCAGTGGCTTTTTTCCTCTCACTGTATCCAAATTTATCTCTTTAATGCAGGTTTAAAATGTGCTTTCCCAAATCCCCTTTGACTGCCTCTATTTTATGGCCAGGGTGTACTCACCCAAGTTTTGATAGTTGCTGTTGTATTTCTTTATATTTTCCCCTTAATTTTTAAAAGTCTTCTCACTCCAACAATGTATTTCAGTAACAGACTCCTTCATGAACTTCCTCCCCCTTCTCCAGGACTGTAAATACCACTAAACCCTCTATATGGCTATAAAAACAACTGCATTACTATCCATTGCTACTCAGACAACTTTAAAATCACGAATCTTTCTTCCTATTTAGTCAAATCTGAATTTATTTTTCAAGCAAGATTTTATGATAAGCACACAGAGGCGTAGGAGAAAATTTTAGCACAGACATGTATGTAATTCATTCCATTCATCCACTCAATTTCAGCTTCACTCTGGAACAGCGCTCTGTAGCTTTGTAGCAGGTACAGTCAGCTGAAAGTGAGAGCCCAAGGGGCCCAGGAGGGCCTAAGCACATCAGGTCTCTTACAGGATTTAGGCAGAAAAATCACAGTTTCTACAACTTCAGCAGTGATTATCAGATATCATCAGCTGCTGGGAACATGTGCAGAAGCAAAACTCCCAGCAAGCTTGCAGGCTGAACACAGAGGCACTCAATGAGCTGCCATGCTCCCAGAGTTAAGGAGACACTTGGAAAACTATGGAAACTTGCCTCTGCTGATTTACCTCAAACCCACTGATGCTCTGTTCTGGGCCCAGTCTGGTGAGAAGTGCTGGAAAACACAGATTCTGCTTCTGACTAAATTCAATCAATACAAACACTGCTGCAAATGATTCTTCATGGTGTTATTTGTTCTGTAGTGTTGTAACAGGTACCAGAATGTGTCCCTTATGCAATATGAGCAAAAAAAATCCTTAAAATTTACACAGAATTTAGAATTAACAGGAAGTTTTACTATATTGTATTTATTTAGCTCTTACACTCCACTTATCCATTACATTTGTTAAATAAAAACTGGCATTGGTACATATTTTCTGTTACTTTAATTAATACCCTACAATATGTATCAGTAGGCTGGTTCTTTTTATGTATGGAATAACCTTTAAAATCAGAAGAACCCCCTTCCCTTTTAAAGCCCTGATGCTCTACCACATCAGACTTCATTACTATTACATAAGGGGAATGAGAAAACGACTCACTTCCTTCCCCAAATATTATTTCTGCACCGACGTATTTGTAAATTCCTTTATAATCCCCCGTTTCCTCTGCTAGCATGAAGCTAAATGAATTAAAGCATAAAGCTAGCATGAATTAAACTAATCCATCCTCTGTCAACCCCAGCTCACTCACAGTGCCTTTGGGTGTCATTGTGCATTTTTTTTTAAGTTTTTTTTCAACTTCAGGTATTCAAACCTGTATCTGGAGCTACCACAGCAGTAGTTAGCTACCCGTCAGCTGCAGTGGTTTTGGTTTGTGCAGCCATCCTGCACACCGATGAAATCTTGGTTCCTATGAGACCAGAATCCTTGTCCTCCTCCCTCTAAATCCATTCTTTAGTGATTAATTCAAGTAGCATTTGTGCAAAAGTTCCAGCTTCTCCATCAGTAAGAAATACTACCATCAGAGCAGGGTTTTTCTCTGTGGCACAAGAAGAGTAGTCATGGATTTGGCCTTGCTGCCTCTATGGAAGACAAGAGGCAAGGTAAGCTTCTTGCATCTTTCCTGAGCAAGGCATAAATCTGCTCTGAACTTTTGTCTTTTTATGTAAGAAAAACCTTGGACCTTTGCATACTGCCTAGCAGGCATGTTCTGTGCTTTGACACTGAACTACATATTCAATATCTGTTATTTTGTCTACAAAGGTGTTGGATTAATGGTTGTATTTTCAAAGTGCGTGTTAACTTGGACTATTTCCTACAAATAATATTATCATAGCATCATAGAGAGCATAGTAGAGATATGCATCACAGCTCTACTCTCCCAAGTTCTATCTGGGTAAAACAAAGCCCCAAGAAATCCAAACCCCTCAAATATTTTTGTATTCCAAAAATGTAACAATCGTATGTTCCGGCTTTTGGAAGTGTTGGCATGTTTATCTAGCTTCTGCCTTATCAAAAATAAAAAAAATAGCCACAGAATCATAGAATAATTTAAGATGGAAAAGACCTTCATGATCATGGAGTCCAACCATTAGTAACTAGCTAAACTTATTACCAGTCACACGGAAATGACTCTTGAAGTGAAGGGAGGCACTTCCAGAGGCAGTCAGAGCTCTGTGCTCAGCAGGGACAGCAAGTCCAGCGCTGCTGCAGGCAGCAATTCCGAGAGCCAGCAGCCTGGGGAGGAAAGCAGGGGAACGCCAGAAGCGTGAAGATAATTTCACTGATATATAAGGATGTAACAGTCAATGATACACAAACCAAACACTGAAACATCTGTGTTTGTACTGCTTTACTGGAGTTTGTAAATACCTCATCTGGTGCCATTTCATTAACCAGCAGTTAAAGTTCAGTTAGCATTAATAAAATATTAAATTTCAGCACATGTTGATGCCCAGTATTCATTCAAGTGTTTCACAGCTAAGGAATCACCACTTCTCTTAAAACTGTCATCTTCTTGGCCAAATCCTATACTTACTCACAGATCTGACAGCATTTGAATTATATTCACCACCCTTATTTTCATCTGTGTAAGTCAAAGTGTATGGTTTTGGTCCAACACCTTGCACAGTCCTGCTCTGACAGTATTTACTGTGATAATTTACAATTCTGTCTATTTCTGCACTGGCAATTTAGCTACTGCCCATCTATTCTGGTAGTGGCTTGAAGTGTTTTTTCTCTCTCCCAGATGAAAAACTGTAGTACAGACCTTGGCTACTGCTAGCAGCTGCAGAGAGAAAGCTGAATATTTTATCACCCAGACATCTACTTGCAATAGCTGCACTCTTACTCACATTTTAGGTTACTTCTGTACTGTTTGTGTGTAATAAAAAAGTCACCAAACTTCAAACACATTTAATAAGAACACCTACATGCCATATGAGCAGTACAGTGATGTCTAGACTAAGCTACATTTTCCATAATCATTCCAAAAATAGAACAAAAATATGAAGAACTGAGAATTTTACACTTATAATTAAATATGATGGTGCCATTTCAGAATCCACTTCAAATACTTCTTCTAGGCTACTTGCATGCTTATGCATGCACTAAACAGAAAGCTGCCACTACAGCTTGCAAATAAAAAAATGCATTTGCATTTTAAAGCAACAACAAAGTAAAATCTCTACTTGCAGTCATCTCTTTTTCAAAATCTTTGCATATAAAATAGTTACGACTCTCACAGCTGCAGAAAAAACTTATTTCTGACCACCAAATCTGCCATAGTGGTGAATCTAAACAGGGAACAAACAATTCTGCTGCAGCCTTTGCCACAGAGTAAGATATCTACTCTTGCATTTGTGACATGGGAGAGAAGAGAGAGATCTTATTTGTAAGGTGTTTTGACATCCACTCACATCTAGGTATTTTTATACATACAGACCTTTTTCAACACCAGGTAAACTAATAAAAATCAACATTTTCTACCACTTTATTTTCATATAAATATTTCATATTTTCACTATAAAACTGGATGTCCATTCATCTGTTAATATTTACAGCCTTTAAAAAGAGAAATAAAAGACAAATATATTGTATCTATTTTCAGGGAAAAGTCACATATTGTTAACCAGATGTGATCGGATCTGTTACCAGTGATTTCTACCTCAAGAAGTAGACTAATGGGTTGAAATTATTAAAAAAACAAAATTAAAGAGACTGATAGAACAAAACAGCTGTGAGGGTGGTCAGACACTGGAACAGGTTGCCTGGAGAAGCTGCAGATGTCGCATCCATGGCAGTGTTCAAGGTGAGGCTGGAGGGGGCTCTGAGCAACCCTGTCTGTGGCAGAGGTGTTGGAACAAGATGATCTTCAGAGTCCCTTCCAACACAAACCATTCTGTGACTCCATGAAAATCAGTGTAACATTTTAAAATACATGGATCTTGAATCAGTAAGCGTTCAGTATCAAACCATCAGACTGCAAAAAAGGTAGCTTCTAGAAAGATACTATTTATCTGAACACTTCAGGAGGTTCTGAACAAGTCTTTCACACAAAACCACTATGGAGTCTGACTGGGCATGGAATAAGAGTTAAAAGTGATACACAAGAAGCAAATAATGAGGATGGTTAGTTTTCAACCTGACAAATACTAAAAGTAAAGTGCCCTATGGATTTATACTGAAACTGTTGTTTTATGTGTCTTTTCATCTGGAGAAAGAGACACATAGTACACTGGCATCATCTGTGGATAACAAAAATTTTCATTATCATTTTCAGGGCAAACGAAAATTGTGAGGAGTAACAAAGTTAGAACAAAGAAAGATGAAGGTTTATGATTAAGTCAATATAATGAACTGCTCATATACCTCAAAGTTTACTAGGACTGATAGTTATAGGGAGAAGGTTAACAAGGTCTTTATTCAGTTCATTCTGGTGAAGAAAACCAAAGTATTCCAACCATACATAATGCTACAGAAATACACCTCTGGTCAGTTGTTCAGAGCCAGAATGGCTTCATGAGGGGGATGTCCTGCTTGTTGAACCTCATTTCCTCCTACAACAGGGTAACCCACCTAGCTGATCAAGGAAAGCCAGCAGATGGGATCTTTTCAGACTTCAGCAAAGCTTTTGGATACTGTCTCTCACAGAAGCCTTCTGGACAAAATGCCCAGCACACAGCTGGATAACCAAGTTACATGATAGGTAAGCTACTGGCTTGGGTCGGGCACAAAGTGTTACAGTGAATGGGGCACATCAGACTGGTGACTGTCACTAGTGGGGGCCCACAGGGCTCCATCCCTGGCCCTGTGCTCTTCAAGGCAGGATGGGAGGAATACTAAGTACACCAATACTAACTAATACTTACTAACTATGTTTGTCGATGACACTGAACTGGGAGGAGCCCTCGACTCCCTTGGGGTCAGAAAGGCCCTGCAGAGAGACCTCCACAAATTAAAGGGTCGGGCAATCTCCAATTGTGTGGAGTTTAACAAGGGCGACTGCCAGATTCTGCAGATTCCTGGGATGGGGCAGCCCTGGTTGTATGAAAAGTCTGGGGAATGAGAGGCTGGAGAGCAGTACTGCAGAAAAGGACCTGGGGGTCCTGGTTGATGGAAAGTTGAACATCAGCCAGCAGTGCCCTGGCAGCCAGGAGGGCCAACCCTGTCCTGGGGCATCAGGCACAGCATCACCAGCCAGGCAAGGCAGGGGATTGTCCTGCTCTGCTCTGCTCTGCAGATAATATATAAAATACTGCAGATTGAATTGCTGTATCTGACTGCTGATTTCAGCCCTCCAGCTTTCTGGAGTAACTTTCCTGTCTTGCAACTTCTCCTCTCTGTAGAGGCTATTTACACTGCAGAATGGCATATAAACATATGTTTTTATAATTTTTAATTGTATCATAAAGAAAATCCACAAACACTTTATTTATAATACCCCCTATATGCATAACAATCCAAACCACTACTGTAAATTATTGAGGCTGTACAACAGAATCACACAGGTAAAACTTATACAATGAATCTTCTATAAAAACAAACCCAACACCATTTACATTACTAGAAAATGACCCAACATTTTAATCTTGAAGACTTTTCAAATCTTACTGCAATATAATTGTGGAAAAACATGTTACTTCTTAGAAGGAAGTTGAGTATATCCAAACAGATTCGTATCTTCTTCAGTTACAAAGTTTGATTTTCCTTGTTCAGTTCCTCATTGCCAACATGGCATTTATGTCCCAAATAAGATTTCGTAACTGATCCATGATCTGCTTCAGCTGCTGATTCTTCTGTTTCAGTTTCTGTGGGAAGAGTTTATTAGAAGTTTTTTTGTGATCAGTTTAAATAATGCACTCAAAAATTCAACGAAAGTTACAGTGCTATGAAGTGCTATATGAATCTTTTTCTCAGTTGTCAGTGAGCACTATTAGTGGGATAATACATCCCCTTTAAAGCACATTCTAAAAATACAAGAAAGCCTCAAAAGTTAAGGACCATTGCTAGAGGGGGAATACTGTTTCATTTCACAGCAGCCTTTTATCAAAACACCTGACACCTTCAAAAGCTGGAGGCTTGCAGGGATCAGTCCTCACTTTGAAAAGTCTAAAAGAGAGCATCCTAAGCTGGAAGAAAGAATTTGGGGAGCAGGTAAATTTATGTGAATATGTGTTTTATAAATTTGGTTTAAAGAAAAATGAGGCATTAACAATACAAGTTTGAACAAAGCACAGGGTATAGGTGAAACAAATCAACCTCTTGCAGCCCTTCTATGTAGGTCAACTGTGATACTTCAAGAGTCCTGTCTTGAAAAAGGTTTTCCCAAGCATGCTGAATTCTTTAAAATTACGTATTTGTTTTTATAAACTGCAGAAGCATTTGGAGGAACAGGAGAACAGCAAACTAGCTTTTATTTGGTTGCACTGCCAAAACTTAAAAATTATGTCTCTACAGAAGAAAGATTAGGGCATCAAGACATCACACAATTTCCCTAACCTTTCATGTTTCACAACAATACCCATCTTTATTGTCTCATTTATTCATTTTCCTGCTCAAATCAAAGCTGTTGAGAACTAAGTTAGGTTGTTGTTAACAGTACACAGTTTGTCCTTCATTTCATTCTGATTTGTTAAGATGTCACCCTTCTAACATTAGAGATCAAACTATTTATTCATTAGGGAAGTCCGGAGTTCCAAGTAAAGGGAAAGCACAGCAAAGACTTGCTTCCATCAAAACAGAACAAAATGTTTCAGGTTTGATGTAACTTTGCTATTTGCACTACACAAAAGGCATTACATTAAAAATGTGACTCAAATCAGTCACTTTTGATGCAGTCAACACAACATTTTTAAATTGCCAGTTGGTCAGCTGGGAATGAAGTCCAGAGAAAAAAAGGAAGCCTATTCACTTCAGACCTGTAAAAACAGTCTGAAGTAATATGGTAATTAGGCTTAGATTACATGGGGAACACAGTAAGGGAAATACTCCTAAATACAGGCTTTGTGGGACACTGGAAGAGACAACACTCAGATCTAGACTCCCAAGGATACAGAATCATATGCAGGACAGTTCATGTGCACTAATGTGGAATCCCTAACCAAACATTTGGCAAGCTTAAATGTGTTTTAAAAGGTAAATATGTGCATTTATCTAGTGCTTCTTTATTTTCTATTTGCTGATCCAAGACTTCACAACATACAGCAGAGATTCAGCTCCTAACTAAAGACAAGACAGAAAGCTAAGAAGCATGTAGTTTCCAAAGCACTGAAATCACAGAATTGCAAGGGTCTTCCTACCAAAGGCCATAAATGCAAACTCCTGATGCTTGAGAAAGCACAAGAGGGATGAGATAAACAAGCCATGTTCATACCTGTGGCAGTTTTAAACATAATTCTGTTTGCCATCCTCAATGTTCAATCCTAGAGAAATCAGTGACTGTTACATCAAAACTACTATTTTAATGCAAGCTGTAACTCCCTCATACTGAGGCCACGCCATTTCAAGGTATTTCAAAACCTTCATCAATGGAAACGAAGGCTGAAGAGTTGGTGATGGTAATTAAAGTCACAGACAGAAATAAGAACCATTGACCTCTGAGAAGCAGACTGCTTTCTCTCTCCATCCATGTCTAATTTTACTGTTAAATACTGTTTATGTTCACATGAACTTTGTGTAAGTTATGCCCGAAAGACTTATTCTGTAATACTGTTTTCCTTTCTTGTGAAAGTATTATGACACTGTAAATTGTTGATCTTTATTTGATGCTAGACAGGGGAACATTCAAACTGGATTTCATTTGTTTTCAAAGCATCTGTAAGGACAAGAAGTATAAATTTGTTTATTTATCTGAAGATAATTTTAGATCCTCATCTTTAGTGAAGAGCTAATTTCTTAGCTCTTCTACTTTTTCTGGAGTCAGAAAAACATCTCAGATGAAGCACCATCCCTGGGTTGCTAGGCTGTTGAAAGAATAAAGAGAGGAGAAAAAAATCCACTTCAGAGAGCACAGTCTCCTAATTGAAATGCGTACAGTGATCTTTGTTACTGATCTTTGACAGGCAGTGGTCCACACCACAAAGTACTACATAATTAATATGTTCTGCACCACTGGAAGTGCTGGCCTCTGCTTAAGACTTTGCTGAGCCAGTAAGAACGTCTCAACTCAAGTCTAACCTTGAAAATATAGGTGAAATGGCCTTCTTGGGAAATGGGCAAAATCTTTAAGCAGCTTTTGCAGCAGTGACAAATTTTCATTTGAACAGATTGCTTGCAAGTTGTCTCCCACTCTTTCCTCCTTCTGTTGAAATGACTTAGTTGAACTCTAGACTGCTTCTCAGGATTAACAGTTGTATGAAACAAGAAAAAGTACTTCATCCTACATATATGCTACAGCTTCTGACTTTATCTGTTTTAAGATAGCACAGGGAAATTCTATGAGGCAGTTTATAATGAGTTTAAGAAATCTAAATTCAAGTTACATCTCTCAGGCCTGTTTCTGTTAGCTCCTTTTTGTCAGAAAAGTGATCTGACTGAAAACCTGCTCTAGGGGGTCTTATTTGGTGACATTAATTTTCAATGGGGCCCATTTTGACTGACCTTGCAAGTATTATGGCCATTGTGATGGAGCTGCAAGGACTGCACCTTCCAGTAACCAACGAGACCTTAGTTGGCTTAGGTCAGGTAGGTCATTTATAAAAACATTTACTGAAGCACAAAACCCACATAAGTGAAACAAAGTGGGAGAACCATAACATATATCCCGAAAATAGCTGTCCTTCAAGGAAGAAAAGCTGCCATAAAGAACCTGCCATGTTTCATAGAGATTTACGTTCAGTAGGACACAGTAATTTCAACTTTGACTGAAATAAATTTTTTACCGGAAGTTTTTTTTTGCTTCACTTGCATTTCATTAGAAATCAGTGCTTTCTAGACCAATTTACAACTTATGACTAGAGATGTATCAGAATCTTCCTTTGCACAATGTTCTTGTCTCTCTCCTCATTTTAAGCTCATGTATCCTTCAAATTTTAAAACTAAAACATCACTGTGAGTCATTACGCTGCACTCAATCTATTCGTTAGAAATCCCTTATTCAGGCAAATAAAATAACGTAGACACTGTGGAAGAGTAAGATCATAATCCAAGTGGTGTTTGTAAAAACATCAACAGTACTTGTCTAAGTTGTACAGGCTCTTCTTCTGCTTAAGGAAAAAAACAAGCAAAGATCTGTTTCCATTTTGAAAATCTCATATGAAAGACTATTCTCCTGAATGCTGTGCCAGCTATGGTTTTTACCTGCTCTATTCAAGATCTAAATAGTAGAAGCCAGAAGGACATCTCAGTGTCTCAGTCTAACATTAAATATTAATAACCACAGTACCTCTACTTGAATAAATCTTAGCAAAATTTAAAAAAAATTGTGTTTACTTTCTTGATCGAGAGTCTACTACAGAGAACTTGCATCACATTCGTTCCCAGGAGTATAGAATCATGGAACAGTTTGGGTTGGAAGGGACCTTTAAAGGTCATGTATTCCAACCCTGCAACGAGCAGGGACAACTTCAACTAAATCAGGTAGCTCAGAGCCCAGTCCAGCCTGACTGTGAATGTTCCCAGGGATGGGGCATCTACCACCTCTCAAGACAAGTGTTTTGTCACCCTCAGCCCAAAAAAATGTCTTCCTTATATTTCATCGAAATTTGCCTTCTTCTAGTTTAAAACCATTACCCCTTGTCCTATCACACCAGGCCCTGCTAAAAAGTTTATTCCCATCTTTCTTATAAGCCCCCTTTAGGTACTGAAAGGCTGCTGTAAGATCTCTTTGATGTCTTCTCTCCTTCCTGAACAGCCTCAACTCTCAGACTTTCCTCACAGGAGAAGTGTTCTAACCCTCTGATAATTTCTGTATCCCTCCTCTGAACCCACTCCAACAAGTCCATGTCTTTCCTGTGCTGAGGAGCCCAGAGCTGGACACAACACTCATGTTACTCCATCTGCCATTGAACTGCTGTAGGAAGTGATTCTTGAAAGCCTTATGAAGGTGACAGTGGCCTCTGTATTTCCAGGTAAGTCAAGCCCAAGAAATTTCTACAGAAACAGTGTTTGTAATAGGAAGGTGACATTTGTACTGTTCTTTTTTAAAATTAATCCTTCACAATGAAATCTCTGAAGTATGAAGGTGGAAAAACCTGTTATTTTTTCCTTTGGTAGTCAAGAGACTATGACAATGTTATATGCATATAGTATATGTTATATGCACATAGCTGGAAAAAATATGATGGAAAAAGTGCCCTCAACACTTTGCTTGAACTCTCTTAAAGCTGCCAAGTGGTGTCCTAACTTATGGCTACTCAACTGATACCAAAGCTCATTTTCCATCATAATAAATGCATATATCAATTTGTTCATAATTTTTTTCCAAAGGAGTAATAAATATTCATCATTAATTCAGTAACTGTTGTGCAAATTAACATTAACACACTCACTGTTCAGTATCTACAGCTTTTCCTGATGTCATCCACAGGCATGACTGTTTGACACTTAGCAGAAATGAGAGACTGAGTTTTCTGCCTTGCACCTCACCTGACAGCTGAAAGGAAAACTGCTCCTTCTGCATATGTAACCCTGTATTCCTGAAACAGAAACAACAGTGACAGACTGTGCTCTGCTGCAAGCTCAATACTTTTCACCTCTTGACCCACCCAGGATTGTATTTATCCACTGATCTGTTGTTCTGAGAGGAATAAGCACCTTCATTCAATAGATGGATGTTTGCTTCACACCGATTATTTATTGTTTGACAATGAGGTCTGAGGTCTTATTTACTGAGTACCATCTAAGCTCTGTAGCTTGTAATGGAATTATTCATTCCCCAAGGTGCTTCTCCACCACACTTCTCCTTCTCAGTGTTACATCCCCATTCTTTACATGAAAATCCCACAGATCCATGATGATTCTCAGTTACAGATGGCAAACTTGGTCACACAAACACTACAAATAAAATTGCAGTGCTGCCAACTTTGTCCAAAGATATTTTTGAGATTCATATTCATCTCTAAACTTTGTATTTTAACAGCTTCTCACAATTCAAAGCTACCACGAGCCATAAGGGGAAGAATGAACAACTACCACAGATAATTTGTGTCAGAGAAAAAAAAAATCAGCTCCCAAGAGCTGCTTTAGTTAGTTACTCACTACACACAATAAATCCTTCCTTCTCATTCCCAAATTCCCTGCTTACTCAATAGTCTAATGCCAGTTAGACAATACACAAACCAGGATTTTTATAATCTTATTTACTACAATACTGATTCAACCTAAATAGTGCCTAGTCTGCCACAAAAGCAGAATAGCTCGAAGAACTCTTCCAGAATAGAAAATGGGAAGGGAGGGAGATGAACCACATGTGATAATGCAATAAAGGTTGTATAATATATATATCTATATGAGGACAAAAGAGGACAATTGGGATTTTACAGGCAGCTTTATGCTCACCTTTTCCTAACTTTTTTCAACTTTGTAAGCGCAATATGTTTTTGATACGGATGCAATGTGAAAAATTTCGTGTGCAACATTTTATACAGAACTGAAAAGGAAATAATTCATTATCTGGAATAAAAATACATCTGAATGCTGAGAAAGCTGGTTTCTGATATAACAAGGCAAACCTACTTAATTTTCTGTTGGAGAGGGGCGATATGCTCCAGATGAAAAAGGAAACATTTCAACTCATTTGCAAGAAAGACAAGGAGGGGGATCCAGAAAACAACAGGCTACTCAGCCTAACTCCTTACTCCAGAAAGACTGCAGCAAATCCTTCTGAAGGTCATATCCAGACACATCATGATAAGGTGACTGGGAACAGTCATACTGGATTTCCTAAAGATGCCTTGTGCCTGAACATGATAGCCTTCTATTGAGAAGTGACTGGCTGTGTGGCAAGGGGAGAGCAGGAGATTTTCTTCACTTTCATAAAGTAAAATCATTCATTAGTCAGGCTCTTGACACAGCCTCTCGCTGCCTTTGAGGAAATTTGAGAGATGTGGTTTGGATAGGTGAATTACTGGGTTGATGAAAAACTGGCTGGACTATGGGATTCTAAATGCTGGGATCATCAGTAGTAAGACCAAGTGCTAGCTGGTCACTCTTGAAGTTTCTCAGGATTGATACTAAGGTGAATATTCTTAATATCATCATTAATGACTAATCCACTCTTAATGACCTAATCACCATTATCAAAGTTATCAAATTGGTGGACAATGCCAAACTGGGGCAAGTGAAAAGTGATGGGATGTTGGATTCAGAGGGACCTCAACAGGTGGGAAAGGCAGGCCAACATGTATCTCAGGAACTTCAATTAAAGCAACAGCCTACATCTGCACACAGGATAAAGTCATACAACAGCACAAGCAGAGGGCTGACTGAAGAGAAATTCAATATGCAGAAAAGGATCTGAGGTCCTTTTTGATACTTTCTAACAAGTTTAACATGAGTCATCAGGAGATATTTTTTCTACAAGGAAATTGCACTCTGCCCCAGCAAGAACATACACCCAGAAAGCATACACAGATAAAAAAGAATAAGCTACATTTTTGCAAACTGCAGGAGTGTATTGTTTAAGACAAGAGATAGAGGTAGCCAGTGCTCAAGAAATTGTTTGTTTTGTAATGGTAGAAGCTTCTTATTGTGGGCAAAACTCCCTTGTGTTATAACGTTTAATAGGTTTTATTTAAACCTACAGTTGCTAATTATTACAGAATTGCTAGGACAGAAATTAGTTGCCTTGTAAACTGATCTAGATTTTAAATTAACAGACAAGTACTTACATAGCCAAGGTCAGCCCAGTAAACTTTCTGACCTAAAAGGTAACTCTAATATAGCAGAATAACTAAACAAGACCAAAAGGTGTCACAGTAAACCAAGAGGAAAAGCTCCTGCAGTTTTTAGGAACTCTTGATACATCAACAGATGCATAGGAAGTACCAGATGCTCCCCCCCTCCTCCACTGAGGATGCTCCCTTCCCAGACACCTGCAGTAGCAAAGGAAAGCTGCTATTTTTCAAGTCAGTGGTTCATGGAATGAGGACATTTTGATGTGAGAATATGTGATCCACAAAGTTTGTAAGAGCTACTACTACTTTTGGCAGTGCTCCACAGTGGGGGGCAGTTAGTGTCTTTGACATACATCCAGAGCCACTAAAGAAATCAGACTGGCTGGGATATCATGGCAAAAATTTTCCTAAAATTAATTCATCAAATTGAGTTGGAAGTGGACATTACACACTAGAGAGGACTGAAGAGCTGTCAGATGTGCCAGCTAAGAACCAGAGCAAGCCCTGAACCCAGCTGCCAGTGTTAGACCAATTATCTGATTCTAGTGATTTTTCTTTGCAAAAAAAAAAAAAAAAGAATTTATATATTTCTAGTCATAAAAGCATTACCTCATCTGTAATGTATTAAAATTTGAACTTTGAAAATGGTAGTAGATGTTCTTATACAATTGGAGGGAGACAAAAGAAAAAATCAGTGAACTTTCAAAAACCAAGAAGTTTAACTTTCTTTAGCTGCAGTTACTAAGTATTTATCCATAAGAATACTAAAGAAAGTTCAACTACCTTGTGAAGGTTTACGGTGGAAAATCTGGAAATTAGGTATAGGCATTTAAGTATAAATGCAGGATTTGACCCTATATTTACATGAAGATTTCAACACATTCTTAATTACCAGTTTGCTACCAATGGTCTTGTAACACCATCAACCTTTTTAAGGTTCAGAACTCTTCATCAAAATTTATGAAATTACTTTCACAAGATCACACCAAGGAGGTTTAAAACCGTATTAGCATACAAGTACAACAACAAGGGCAAAACCATGTCATAGAACTAGTAAAACCACAGCATATATGGACAGTTAAGCTTATTAATACTTAAAGATTGCAAATAAATGTGCATAAATTCACAGTACAACATTACATACAATATAATATATACAACCCTGCTACATCAGCACTGAAGAGAAAGGTTACAACAGGAAAGCTGACAACTGCATTTCTCTAAATTAATGTAGTCCTCATTTTCTCTTGCACAATACACATACATTTTTCTAAGTAAACGGGTTATGAAAAATTCAATACATGTATGATTGTGGAAGACAAATTAAAACACTGGAAATACTTTAAAATTCAAAAATCCATCCATTATTCATTCTATAAATAAACATTTTATTCATTTATTTCTTTTGCTCAGTTATTTTTGTAGAGTGCAACTCCTTTGTACTCAGCATTTGCAGGTATTACAGCTATAGAAATATTTATTAATTCCTATCTTTGTACTTTACAGATTGAAGAAACAATGTTCAAAATTGTGGTCTGGTAAAACTACATATTTTTAATCTCCATATTACATTGGCTTTTACTACAGCATAATTATTTTTAATTTAAATCCCTCTTCAGCAATTGTACCCAGCTGCACAATGCCACTCAAACCAAAAATTTAACATTTTAACTCATTTAACATTTATAATTCATAGTGCATTTTTTTCTGAATGTGCCAAGATTCAATAAATGTTCCTCTTTACAAAAGGAACAGTCTTCCTCAAACTGTCAAAATCCAGAAGGCAGCCCTGAAAATTCTTTACCAAATCACATAATTGTAGTAATATTTACACATCTGGTTTTCAATATCAATTATTTTTACAGCTAAGGTAAGTTCTGAAGATAAATAAGTTGAACAGGCACCTTAGTTCAGTTTGTACTGTCAATATCTAGTGGGTTACACATAAACATAACACACTGTTTTCATAAGAATATATGTCCATTTTAAAAGAGACACAAGTTAAAATTGTTTGGAAACCCAAATTCTACTGCAGAGGTACAGCTAAAAATAGTTGTTTAACTAAAAGGTCAATATTGAAATATTTATAAATAAAAAGCCTGTATCTCCAGTTTTGATGGCAGTCATCACACATTCTGTATTGTGTACAGCAATCTAGAAATATAGGCTTTGTAATGTGAAAATGACCTTTCTCCGTTTATGCAAATTAATTTCAGCTTTGTTACCTTATTTACTTCCATGATTTCCCTTCTCTCTTCACTAGCAAAACGAAGCTGACTTGCAGCACCACGATCATCATGCTTGGAGCCATCTTCTTCAACATATGGAATAAGTTGCTGTGAAGACAAGAAACATCAGCTTTAGAGAAAAAAAAAAAGAAAAAAGAAAACAAAAAAGGAAAAAAAATTAAAGGAAAAAAAGAAAAAAATCAAATCCAGAAAATACATATGGTATTACCCGTTTCTCTACAAGTTCTAACTGCCCAAGAGAAAGTGGAGACAAGCCTGCTTGCCACCAACCTAAAGGCCTTGTAATGACCTCAGCTGGTTCTCCAGGAAAACAATGTGCTTCAAAAAGACACAATCCCAGACCTTACCAAGCCTAGACCAAAGAAATTTTGTAACTGCAGGCAGAAGCCAATCTTCCCATTTTAAGATGTTTATCATAGATAATCCTTGTAGTTTTGAATTCTGCAGATTGGGATTTTAAAATTTACTATTCTACACTAAGAAATAAAACTGAAAATTTGAAGTTATAATTATGATAAAGCATTTTAGTGATATACTCAACATAAATATGACTGGCTTTACATAGCTACTTGGTTAATACTCTAGTTATGACTTGCTATTTTAATCAGCCTCTGTTTGGCTACTCTTAAGACCAGGCCCACAGTTACCTAAAATGAGTTTTTCTGTAAGTATTTTTCACTGTGACCTCCTCAGACATACAGAATCATAGTTTGGTTTAGGCTGCAGAAGACCATAGTGCACTGTCTTTTTTGTAAGCTTTGACAAAGCCAAAATTCCTTGATGTACAATTTCTAAACAAATACTATTGTATGTTTCCTTCCTAAAAAAATAAATCAGAAAGAAACATACTAGATACAAAATAAATACTTGCTTCTGTGTCAGAACATTCCCAAGCTACTAACAATTTCTTAAAAGATAATACATCCATAAAGTCCATAGTCTGACATGGTTTTTTCTGTCCTGAACTATGCAAAATTACATCTGTGTTCACACAGACACTACAGACAAATGGAAGACTAATATTGATAAAAGTGAGCAAGAAGATATTAGTTTAAAAGCCTGGGAGCAAGTTGCTCATCAAATGCAGATTAACTTCTTATTTAGGTTGGGGTGTAATATTACAAAACATTCAGTGCCTCCAGCACTCTGATGGAAAACTTTGATTTAACCCACTAAAATATAATTTCCTTCTATACAAAAATTTTTGCAGCCATTCTTATTAAGCTTAGCAAAATGGACAAAAGCTACCACACTAAACTCTGCCATGAAAAGGTAGCAAATGCTGACCACTTACTACATAAAGAAGTACTGGGGCTGCTATATGCTCTTAGAAAAAACTCACTCTGATAGAAAAATGAAGTAGCACTCAAAGTAGAACATTTCTTTAAAACCTCCCTATCTTTCAGAAAAGGTGATAGATAAAAATAAAAACAAACCAAAAACAAACCTACAAAGAAAAGCAGAACTATACCTAATACACAAAAGAAGCAGGAAATTTAGTCTTTGTAGGCAGATCTCCTTCAAAATTACCCCATGCCTTGCTATGTTGGTTAACAGAAAGTTAATAATACCTATTACACAGTAGTACACATTAACAAAAAGTATGGAAACATTTATATCAATAAAAATGGAATAAACAATACTAGTAGGTATAAACTTCTCTTGTCTGTGGAAAAAAAAAAGAGGTTTTTTTTATATTCTGTAAAGACATGGTTATAATATTGGCCATTAAATAATACAATTGAGACTATTATTAAACTACTGGAAGAAGAATTTAAGAAAACTGATCCAAGAGGAATGGTGTGCCACTGTCATTCACTCTAACCAATAAAAACATGAGGAAGCAGGCATCTCCTAAGTTCAGAGAAGAAAAGTCTAAGAAGATTAAAAAAATACCCCAACTATCAAGAAAAAGCTCTGCTGTGACTAAGTTATCAGTGAAACCTTGCATTAAAAAAGCCTGAAGTGACTGCTTATTTTCTCTATGAAGATTCCTTTCCTTCCTGGTGATGGGAAAAAAATGTGGAAAGTTATAGAAAAAAAACAACCCAACCCCACATGATTCCACTGATATGGAAAATAAGATACATGGAAAGCTTTAAAAGAGGACATAAGTATTTGGTTATTGCTCACAAGTTCAACACACTGTGAGAACAGGCCTTATTTTCTTAAATAGGAAAATTAAGTTATTCCCTTGCTTGCTGTCAGGTTTCCAGATATATTTCTCTGAAACCCTTATCAAAAGTCAGCAACTGTTAACTGAAATAGTAGTCTAGGATGGACTGTACAGAATGGACTTCTTAATTTCTTTACTCCTATTCAGTTAAGAGATTCACACTTCAAATATAATGCCTATATGATTAAAATTCAAGGGACAACCAAAAGTCCATTAATAAAGTTGCCTCAGAATCCAGAGGTCAGTAATCAAAGAATTTCAAGTTCTGATTAATATAGAGCAGAAACAACTCAAATTGTAACAAAACCCAGGGTTTATGAGTATTACTAGAAATTAAAAACAACTTATGAGGAAGATGTCATTCAAGATTTTGTGAGTAACAGCAGTATTATTAAGAAAAACTTTGGCCAATCCTCCTCCCTAGAAGTTTTATGTTGTAACATTTTATCACCACTGCACATTTAGGTTTAGTTCATACTGGCCAGCAGGTTAGGAATAGCTGAGTCAGGGAACTATGGAGGCACAGACTACTGGCCAGAGAAAGTAAATAATACTAAGGGGCCAGGCTGTAAATTATTAAGGGGCCAGGCTGAAAATTACTAAGGGGCCAGGCTGACAGGTGAGAGCTTGAAGCAAGCTGTTTCCCACTTTTTGTAAAAAATTTGCCCTGATTCTCTTTTTTTGCCTAGGGGAAACAAATTGGTGAAGGTACCAAGAAGCCAGTGGAAAAAAGGTTAAAATTTTAAATTAAGTTTACTTTCACAGAATCACAGAATCAATTAGGCTGGAAAAGACCTCTGAGAGCAAGTACAACTTATGACAGAACACCATGTCAACTAGACACTAAATTTCACAATCTTTTAACAAGTTCTAATTATTAAACAGAATTCAGTCCATTGAATAATTTCAGTATCATTAAAACTTCTTATGAGTCTCCCGCAACTGAGGAAGATGGATGATTTGCTATCCAGAGTGGTTATTCTGATTTGCAATTTATACATAAAGAAAGATACTTACTTCTATGGGAACAGGGTCGAGCCCAGCACAGTTTTCATTACATTTGTCATAGACTAATCTCAGTTTTCTGAAGAGTATTGATAGCTGACGGAGATGTTCCTGCAGCTTTGCCAGTCTGTCTTGATATGTTGCAGTATGATAAGTAACACCATTTGGTAACTTAGAGAACCAAAACATTAAAAATATTACAGTAAAGTTTCTGTCATATGAAATAAATAAAGATTTCAGACAGGTTTTTCTGTATTTTAAAATAAGGCAATCACACTTTTCCCATAGCAATCACTGAAATTTTTATTTTACTAACAAAATTATGTATTTTATGTGCTCAATCACCGCTGTCAAACACCCTCATGTATTCTACACTTTGGTCATTGTCAATCCCTCTGACTTTTCAGTGAGTGTCTTCACAATGCTTAAATATGACACTGTTGTGACTGGGGTTGATATTTTGCTTCTCAACCCCAGGCCACTCAATTCAGTGACACAAGAGTCATGAAAATACAGAAGAAGTGGGAGTGATTGTTTTTCTTGTACCCTCCACGGAGAAAACACAACAAAAGTTTGCATGTTTTCTCAGTAAGTAGACACAAATAAGGAATATGTCATTTTTCCTAACAAAAAAAAAGTTTTAGGTGGAAAATATTACAGAAAAAGATCAATGAAAATTCCCCTAAATTTACTCCCCATATGTTAACACAAACAGAGAAACATAATGGACATATGAACAGACTTCATTATACATAAGAGAAAGCACAGTTACTATGCATATTGAGAGATTTTTTTTGTGGGGGCAATGACAATTCAGCATTTCTGAATTTCACTTAATGTACAGGACTAAGCAAATCTATTATGAGTAGTACCCACTTCTTCAACCAATCCTCCTTTTCAGAGCAGTTTGGTTGAGTTTTCTAAACGTCCTAAGGCATCTCCCGAGTCTATATATACTGGCAGTCGGTGATAAAACATGGCAAGTTGAATGTATAAAAATAAATAGCTGCTTCTCACCTGCATGTTCCTGAGTAACTGGAAGATTTCCATGGTTCGAAAGACAATGTCCTGCACGGTCTCCTGGCCGATGCGGCAGAGGGAAGCCGTGTTCACCTCCCTGGCAGCCTGAGCCTGCGTCCCGGAGAAGGCGCCCGGCGGCATCCCTGCCCCAGCCAGAGGGGGGGTCGACATCTCCCGGCGCTGACCAGTCACACCAGGGCAGGCTGCACAAAGAAGTGATGACAGAACCATCAAATACCTGTTTGACTCTATCCTAGCGAACTTCTGCAGGATGGCTATCCCATTCCTTTTCCCCGTACGCGGCTCTGTCCAACAGATAAGGCCGGCTCAGCACAGCACCCCTTGGTCCGGACACCGCTCCCTGACCCAGCGCAGCTTTGCCGGGCGGTGGAACTGGGGGTGCCCCTCACGCACCTCCCTCCCCTCAGAGCAGTCACTGGGCCTGCCCCTGCCCGATCCATCCCAAGGGGAACACGACAGAGGATTCTGTCCAGCTCCGGCAGGCCGAATCGCAGCCGTGGGCTCCGGGACTGGTACCCGCCCGACCACTCCTCCCTCCGCTGACCCACCCGCTCCTGGGGCGAAGCGGTGCCCCGGCCCCGCAGCCTTCCCGACCCCGCGCTCCTGCCCGGGCCCGGCCCCGCTCCGCGCTGCAGCCGCCCCGGACGCGCCGGCCACGCGGAGCCGTCCGGCCGCACTCCCAGGTCCCGCTGCACTCCCGGGTCCCGCTGTACTCCCGGGTCCCGCTGTACTCCCGAGGTCCCACTGCACTCCCGAGGTCCCACTGCACTCCCGAGGTCCCACCGCACTCCCGGGTTCCCGCCGCACTCCCGGTCTCGCCGCACTCCCCCTGTACCCGGACACGCGCGGGCGGAAGCACTTCCCGGCGCCCGGCGCCGTCACAGCCGGCGGGAGGGAGCGGCAGGCGGGGCCGCGGTTCCGTCGCGCCGGGTTGGGGCCGCCCCTGTACCGCCGCTCTCTGTCGAACGTCTCGCTCTGGAGCCGGGGCGTTTTCCAGCCTTGCTGAATCGAGTGAGGGTTTGCGAGCAGGTCAGCCAGCATGACAGCATGACGGCTCTTCAGGTTGAAAAGTTTGGTCAGAATCCCCAAGCATATTCACACATTCCCACTACCCCTCTGTCAGATCATAAAATCATTGAACAGTTTGGGTTGGAAGTGACTTTAAAGGTAATTTAATTCCAAGCCCCTTGCTACAGGCAGGGGCACCTTCCACCAGACCAGGTTGCTCGGAGCTCCATCCAGCCTGGCCTTGAACACTTGACAGGTTCGGGGCAGCCCCAGCTTCTCTGGGCAGCCTGTTCCAGTGTAGCACCACCTATACAATAAAGGATTTCTTCCTGACACCTAAACCTACTGTTTTTCAACCAGAAGCCATTCACCCTTTCTTACCACTAAAGTTCAGGATGAAGAGTCCCTTTCCACCTTCCCTGTAGGCCCCTTCACATACTGGAAGGCTGCTATGAGGTCTTCTTCTCTCCTCCAGGCTGACCAGCCCCTCTCTCAGCCTGTCTTTGTAGGGGAGATGCTCTAGTCCCAGTCACACTGATAAATGGCTGAATATCTGTTTACTGGGATAAGTATGTATTGTCAGTATACCCTTTAAAACCTGTGCTAATTTTATAGCTTTATGGGTGTACTGCTATTCCTTCCTGCATAGATATATTGTTGCTAATACAGAAAACCCCTAACACTTGGCCTTCCTATGCCACAGTGTTTGCATGGATATAAAACAGCTCTGAGTGCTTGTACCACACTAGTACAATTGGGCATTTGTGAAGTACTGACAAGGTCTCCTATGTGAGAGAGAGGGAACACCCTCAGAGAGAAGCCAGGCAGGTTCTGTGAGGCCTGACAGATATGAGCTGGTTTGACAGTAGCTAATGCTGTCTGCCTAACAAAAATATTTCTTCCTATGCAAAAATCAGTGAGTACCAAAGTTTCTCTGTCTTTTCCAATTGACGCTATATCTAGGACTCTGTGTTTGAGTGATTGTGGCAATAAGTACCTAAATATGCAGAAGAGGACATTTATATACCTGCAACTTCTAATGAATTCTTAGTACAGTAAAGGTAGTAGTGCTGTATTAAAACTGATGTTACAAATGATCTTTTGTGTGAAATGTTTTGCATTTGTAATGCTGTAAGAATAAATCAGAAGTTTGATGCATGGTATACAGCCTTTGTTAAAGAAAGAAAAAAAGCAGTCAAGGAACATTCAGGAACAGAACCATAAAAACTTGCTGTCAGAGGTATTTTGCTTCATAAAACATTTTTTACCTCAGAAACAGACTACTGAGGGGAAAGAACATCCCCTTTCCTAAATCCAAGCTTTTTGCTGCATGGCTAAGTTCTCCCTAGCACTCTGCCTTACTCAAGGTGCAATATAAATAACTATATTTTAGCAAAGATCTTAGCATAAAGGATACAAAACCGGTTTCTTAAGCAGAGAGGAAAAAAGGGTTTATAAAAAAAAGAGGAGGATATTTTCAGAAAGCAAAAGAACATCCCATGGTGTCTAGCTAGATAATGCTTAGGAAGAGCAGCCTCTGGAGAGCTTCAAAGGGCTTGTTTGAAGGTTTGCTTCTCATTTCACTGTACACTAAGGAAATGATACAAGAACTGTTCAAGTGTTGAGCACAAAGGATAATGTTTTCATCTTCTGATCTCACGCCCAAGAGCTCTGTTCACAACGCTTAACTTGCTGCCTCAAATCCAGTGGCATAAGAGTAATGAGGGATTCAGAGCACCTGCTGCTCAGGGCTGCCACACAGCCTCCACAGAGTCCTGTCCTGCAGTGTGGGGCTGCCATGGACCGCAGGCAGCTGAAATACAGAGCCAAGTCTGCATGTGGAAGGTGCTGCAGTATGTTGCTAGGAGGTCTAATATTCTTCATTGCCACACTGTGGAACCGTCTAAATCTGGAATTTCATTCCCAGACAAAGGAATCTTCTTTTAGATAAGAATGTTTTCCTGGTCAAAAGAGATAAAGATGAATTTGCTTTTAAAAGCAATCTATTAAGGAACCACTCTCTGACTTCAGTTTGGGCCAAGTGCTTTCCATCTGGAAGGTGTCAAAATCAGAGATCATCTTTTATATCCATTTCAGTTTCTGTGGCATCAGTTGAAACCAGTGTCTTAGGATTCTGCTGCCTTTGTTGTTGGGATGTAGAGAAGCTACCAAAAACCTAACAAAGAGCCTATGTCTGCATGTAATACTCTAGTCCAATCAACTTTAACCCAAATTTGAAATTAGGACTCTTTAAAGAATAACTACTTCAGTGATTATAATTTTCACCTTAATAATGGCTTATGAATTTTTTGTATTTTACGATGTTCTCACTCATATACCCTGAGCAACTCCAAAGAGGGTGTTGCTGTGCTCTATAAGGAGAGTAAAAATCCTCAGAAGTGAGGGAAGAGGATAATTGTTGCTTTTGTTCAAATACTTTTCTCTAAATCTGTTTATATGCTTGCAAGGCAATATGAATAATTCTGTTTAAAAATAAGCAGAACTTGTGAAATTCCTGGATTATCATCTGTTTTCCTCTAACAAAGAGGAGTTTACTCCCTCACAAGTCTCCTCACACTATTCCTTAAGCAGTAGTGCTTTGTTACTGCTCTGAAGGTGACAGATGGGCTCAGGGGAAATGTGTTAACCACGGAAGGACTTTCATTCTCCACCCTGTCCCATTCAGTGTTTATGTGTTCATTCAAGGAGAAATAATGGGACTTTGTGGAACCTTTGCCAACAATAAACAGACACAGCACAGTTTTACTGTTACCAAGCTGTGGTAGATAACAGTATGGCACGTAACTTTTCTAGTATGTGGCCAACACTTAAGGTAGGTGTAGTTTAATTCAGCAGAGATTGTATTTATAGACCAGAGGAAACAGTTAATGGCTGTGATTAGGTGAGGAGGACTGGGTGCTTGGGGAGTTTTTTTGTGTGATGTGAGGGGTTTTTGCTATGGTTTTTCTGCATTCAGGCAGGTATTTTCATGAACTGTGAAAGCATCCATTTAGAGGGAAGCAGGGCCATCTGTGGTAGTGCTATATAAGATGGGATAAATTAGACAGCATCAGACCCCAAAGCATGAGAGCAGAGAGCGATACTCCATGCCCTTGCTCAGTAGGGGGTGAACACAGATGTTTTCTGGACCAAGGGGAAGCTAGAATTGAGCAATGAAGACCTCTCTGCCTTTACAGGATTCTCTTGCACAGCCCTTTGGTGCTGTAGGTGATAGAAGGACAGCAAGGAGAGCAAGATGGAAGGGGCTCAGCCTCGCTGCTTGCCTCTTGCTTCTGTCATCTGTGTATCCACAAGCAAACTTGTCTGTACGTTGTATGTGTTAGTGGCACAGTCTGCTGGGGCACAGAGCAGCAGGGTCATGCTGACTGGGGTTCATACAGGTAGTAACCAACTTCAGTGGTTTGCCACAGGCCAACCTCTGAATGTTCACATAGTGGTCAGAAAAAATGATCAGAAAACCACCGATTTCAAAATGGCTTTGTGTGGTGGGGAGGCTGCCAGGTGCCCATCATACCACTCCACCATCACACTCCCTCACTCTCCCCCTCTCTCTCCTCAGCAGTACAGGAGGAGAAGATAGGATGAAAACCTCATGGGTTGAGATCTGCATGTGGAAGCACAGTCCTCCTGCAGACTGATCCAAGTGGCACTGCAACAGCTTAGACACTCTTGGGACTTGCATTGACTCCAAAAGCCAGGGTCAGTGTGTGGGTTACTGTAATTCCTATATGGGTTTGCTATTTCCCATAGGATAAAAACAAGCATTATCAGAATATGGGAAGTGAGGTGCAGTGGGATGATAGTCCAGCCTACATGTGGGCTGTTTAAAACATGATGTGACTTTTTGTTTCTCACTATGCAGTGGGTCCTACATACCATTTCTTGATCTTGACAGGCATGTTGTATCATCTACTTCTCTGAAGTTTCCTTCTTGACATTCAGCTCAGGAAAGTTGCCCTTGGCCCATTTCATATTCCTTTAAACACCAAACTAGTTTCATAGTCAGTTGTTTCTGTCATGAAAATTGTTATCGTTCCCCATGTTTTATGTGATGGGCTGTTCTGCCCGGCAGCTGGTACCCTCCCTGTAATTGTGACAGAAGAAAAAGGAGTAGCAGGACTTTTTCCAGGGTATCACAATGCAGAAACATCATCCTGATATTTTTTCTGCTTTTGCAGTTGTTCATTTGTTTGTCTCCAAAGAGACATCTGGAAGTCTCAGCATAATCTTGACATCGTGACTTCAGACCCAAACCCAGAAGCAGATGTGTCACATCTCCTTTGGTCTCTCACTACCCAGCTTCTCTCCTGCAGCCTTCAATTGTATTGGTACTCCAAATGCTAACACTGAAAATTATTTAAACAGAACACTACCAAGTTTCTCTCCTTGCCCAAAAATAGCTGTGGGCAACCTGTGTCTTCTTGCTTTGGGCTTTCAAACATTTCCCCTGGTCCTATTTTCCTTGAGCAAATGGTCCCATATGGGACTAGCTGTTTGGAAGAAGAGGCATTCCAAATGAAAGTTATATGAACTCTATGTCTTCATCAGCTAAATGTGCATTTCTGATGCCTGTGGATAAATTTTCAGCATGCTTGTTTGATGACTTCTCTTGGGGCTTGCAGAAAAATGGCTTGGAAATGGAACATTTGCAAAGAAGCGGATGCTGGCAAAAGAAAGCATTACAATGAGATGTAAAATATGTGCACTGTAATTTATACAGGCAACTAGCTTCTGGAAAACTTGACCTCTGGCCAGTAGAGGACAGAAACATATCCAAAGAGACCACTGAAGCAGTGACTGATGCCCAGTGGGATAGAGATAGAGGGACTAATTATATTTTCACAGCTGTTACACCAATGCTGAAAGTATGCTGGTGACAAATGACTTTGTGGTGGACTCACAGTAGTTAATACAGGAAAAAAGCTAGTCTGCCCTATGGTTTGACTGCTTATGTGCTGTTAGCATTATAATCAGGAGTGCAAGGGTGGTTTTTCCCTTCAGGGGTCATTGCCAGTGTGCAGTTTCCCTTTGTTGCTCCACAGCTGGAGGCATAGTTCTCATTAAGGTGTTGACAGATGATATTCCTGTGACTCAGTGCATAGTAGGACAGACAGAGAGGTCCTGTGCTTGTTTCCTTCCTAAAATATGTCCTAGTGTGTGAGGGGATCCTTGCTGTGCTCTATGGTAAATGACTTTTAGTCTTAGACCCTGAAAGGTGCTGCATCCCAGAGTTTCTCTCTTCATCTCCTTCTGTTGATGTTTTATTTCTCTCTCTGTCTGTAAACCCTTAGGTGAAAACTTTCTCTGTGACTTTACAGAAACAAACCCGCCTCACCCACTGTCATTTGGGGGAGCACTGAGCACCCATCAGTGGATTGCAAAGAACATTTGTATTCTTGAAGTATTATAAGGCTTATTTTTGGTTCTTGTATCTATGGCACAAGATGTTTTCTTTCACCTTAACTTCCTTCTTACGAGGAAAATTATTCAGTGTCAATCAAGCTAGATTCTTTAGCCTCATTTCTTATTCACAGGTTCCACAACCCTTTCTGCATGTGAATCAGATATTGCATGTAAACATGGAAGGCATGTAAAATAGGTATTAACAAGATCAGCCGTTCTGGTGCTACAAATCTGGTCCTGGGAATCTTTGCACTCTGGTCAATAGCTCCACTACATGTGTGACCATTCACAGACTCATTCTGTGTCCTTCATGACCTCATTGGACATTCATGCACACAATCTATTCATCCCAAGATACATTTTGCTCTTCTTGTTTTCTTCTTAGTAGATTTAGAATGATTTAAACAAACACAGGCATACATTATGGGATCCTTCCAGATGCATTATGGTAGCAGCAGAAGAGTTTAGGTAAGAGTATAACCTCATTCTGCTGTGTGAGTACAGAAGAACACAGTCCTTGTCCTTGATAGTTTATGATTCAGAAATTGTATATTTCACAGCAAAGAAGTAGACAGATTAAAAAGGGACCTAATAGTTCCTGGATAAGGACATTGGAATGTCCTAATTTACCATGAAAGTCATCAACAGTATAGATGGCAATGCAGAAAAAATTATGAGGGCATGAAAGATGTATGGTGCAGGTTGTGTCCACAAAAGCCATCATCACTAGATGCAAGTCAAATGCCACTTGTGTCTTCCCAGTGATATAGGACTATGTGAAATAGGGAATGGAATAATAGATAGGAAAAAGGCATAGCTGGAGGCAGATGTTTGAACACAAATCATCCTTCTAGGCTGATGCATTATTGCGGGGTTCCTGGATTGACTCACTGACATTATTTATGCAAAACTTCTGGCCACATTCCCTCTGTGCAATATTACAAGCAATATATTACAGAATGGAAGTTGTCCTCTATTTCCCCAGAGTTTTCCATCCTGTTCCTATATAACCTTCCAGATGTATATCACAATTACTAGAAGCAGTATATTTCTCATTATAACCTGAATCTATATACAACATCTGGACATTTTTACTGACCACATTCCCATCTAGTGCAGACTTGGATGATGGCAAAACTCATCATCTTGCTGGATCTGTACTAATTGCACATTAGCTTTTAGACTTTTTTTCTTAAACATCATGTCTCCTAATTTTATTACAGCATGTTGGAAAGTTTTTTGTAGCTTGTAGGGTATGGTATATTGTGAAGCAGATGTTCAATAGACTCTGTATGGCTGCAACTGTACTAATAAATTAAATCCTCATCAGGCTGTTCTCTGGGTGCAAGGCCAGTTGGCTTTGAACAGTCTATATGAGTAATATTTGACTCCATTAAACTTTGGAAAAGTGTAGCAACACACACACACTGCTGACTGAAAAGGATTGCTGTCTCCTGGTGCCTCCCAGATGGTTGGTGGTAGAGTGCTACTGGCCAGGGTAGTCTAGTTTTCTTTTTGCAATGCAATCTTTCCAGTGTGTACACCATAACAAATGCAGTTTTAAATTTGCTTTAAAGACCAGTAACTTTGAAATGCAAAATGGGGTGGAGGAAAAGCAAGCTACTGAAGGAGAAACTTCACAATCTTGTAATCCATGTTATTTTTAAGAGGATAATGGAATTTGGTGAACTTGTTTGTTTTTTAATTGTTATGGGAGCTTTTTTTTAACAAGAAATATGACATGAGGAAGTGCTTTCTCCTTGAACTGTGGGAAGTGAGTGAGAAGTCTGGTGTTATTTCAGTTTCACACGTTTGTCAGTATCTGGAACAAGGCTTTTCCTGGAATGAAAATGGTAATTAGTGATCTAAGTGTGTTCTGAGGTTGCAACTCAAAAGGCTTATTAGGAGAGTGAACATATTGTCAAATGCCATGTGACAGCATGAGGATCTCCAAACATGGAAATGCTTGGAGAATTCCTGCTTTGGATGGCTTACTTCCAGTCATCTGTAAGTAGAGACTCGGCCATAGCTAGTAGCAATGCTTTTACTGAAAATAATGTTAGCAAGAGGAAGAAAGGAGTGTCAGCCCCACAGAGCTCACACACCAGTCTCTGCTGCTGTATCAGGCTGTTACACAGGAGGAGTGCAGTGATGTTACTTGAAAGGAGCTGCCACAGACTTGTGGGTTGTGGTGCTTTGACAGGCACAGCAGAGGAGCTGCCTCAAACTTAAGAAAACTCTCATGGTTGCATCTGTCTTTACAGATATGTGGAAAGCAAGAGTGCAGGCAGACAAACTGTAAGGCTAGAGAGGCAGAATACATTAAAATTACAGTATTGTAGTAAAGGATTCTGAGAAAATCCAACTGTTTTTAGCCAATGCAATGAATTGTCAAAGAGAAGGAGAAGCAGAAAAACACAACTCCCCTCTCATGGAAAGCCTTAATACAGAATCGTTCAAATGGGTTTTCAGCTCCTCTGCAGAACTCCCCGAAATCCTGCTGCATTAGCAGGTGGCATGACATGGCTTTTATTTGCACTGGTAGTGCTGAGAAATCACCTTGGCTTCATCCCTGTATACTGTGACTGCTGCAGCAGGGTGCTACCCTTCATCAAACTGAAAACAGCTCTTATGGGGCTCTTCAGCTGCAGTTACCTGATTCCTCTGATATGGGAAGTTTTGATCTGGATTTTAAAAGACCCCATTAAAAAACAAACAAAAAAGCAAACATTAAAACAATTACAAAGAACATAAATGTAGGCCTTAAAAAACAAACTATGCCAAAAGTCAATTAAGATGTTTTCATCGGGTATTTTCAATATTTAGAGAGAATTGGACATTTGGTGATAGAAATAGAATTTGTTAAAAAGCCATATTTTCCTCATTCCAGCTCCTTCCACCTGATCCCCAGTTACTCCAATAAATGGCTAAAATTATTTTTGTGTGTTTTTCAATGATTTTTTTTTTTACTTTTGGAATGTTCAAGAGGGAGGTTTCTTTTTGAAAGTGCTTGTCTTTTAATACATGATGGGAGGAGTAGCTACAGATGTTTTCATTTAACTGAATAGAAGCTTTTCATTAAATGAACATTTTTGATGGAAAATTTCTGGCCAGCACTATCTGAATGACATATTACATGGCTCTATGATAATAATAAGAGAAAAACCTGGAGTGAAACAGACCAGAAAGTAGTAACCTGAAAAGGAGAACATGACTAATTAGTTTGATTGTTCAAGCAAAGAAACCACAACAAAGAAAGATAACCAAACCCCCCAAGTTTAGTTCAACTAAAAATCTGAAAATTCTTCCATTTTATTACTATAAGGGCATTAATGGGAAGAGCATTGCAGCTTTGCAGCTTTGGGTGTAGGAAATGGGACTTTAAAATAATGTTATTTTAACCAATCATAGCTCTTTAGAAGATACCTCTTTAGAAAGCACTAGCAAATGTCATCCATGTGTTATCAACAGAAGAAGGACTCAGTATGCTCTCTTGGTGTGAGGCTGGTAACAATAATAACAATCCATCCATCACTGTAAAACAGAAAATATGAAAGTAATATTATTGTAGTCTTTGTAGACTTCTTTTCCTATTTTTAATTTCTAGAGGTATTATCCTTAGCTCTCATTGTTTGAGCTGAGGATCTTCAGACCCAAATGTCTTTATTTTTCATGTACAGGTGCCAAATTACTGTATAGAAAGAAGGGTTACATAACACAGAGAGGAATATATTTTTTAATTCAGAAAAATCTCTGAAATCCTTTTTGCAGCCCTTAGAGAATGGAAGTCTGGCTCTAGAAAGAATGCTTACAGATAAAATCTGTGCCCTGTTGCTACTTCTGCAGCTGAGATTAAGGAATTTTTAGTTTTATGTAGAAAGATTGTAATTTACCAGCATGTGTTCCACACACTATAGGACAGTCCTTCCCTTGGACCTGTAAATATATATCTTTCAAATATTCTTTTTTCTTCTGTCAGCCTGTGCACATCTTCCCACTGGAGATGCAACACTGCATTTCTTCTTAATCTTAAAAGTTAATGATACAAATGTATTTAGGGATGCTGCTTCCATTAGTAGCAGAAGTGACAGAGCAAACATACATATTGAGGGCGTGGGAAGAGGTCCTTCAGCAGCTGATGTCTGCTGAGTAATAGCTGCAGGCATGAGAATTAAAAGCTTATACTCAAGCATGAAAAGAAGAAAAGGTCAGTTCAGTGTTTCATCATTTGTCATTTGAGTCGAACTAGTTTTTCAAATCCATTCCCTCTGATAGCATGAAATGTGAAGTTTTCTAGGTGACTTATCTTTTGTCTGTATGGCACTATATGACAGCAGTGGCAGCATCTAGTGATTCATGTCTTCAGAGAAGGAGGGAAAAAAATGAATATTGGGTTGATGGCAATTGTCATGGTTGCACTGACGTCAAAGAGACAGCTATCAAGTGGCAGGAGTTGAGAAAATTTACATGAGTTGAGCATCTGTGCCATCCTGTATTTTATTAACTGGCAATCCTGACTGAAAACTAATGAGGGAGAAACTTAAAAAGATTTGATTCACACAGACTCAAAATGTGAACTGCAGAATTTAAACCTAAGTGTGGAAGATTTTGGAATGTGGGATTGATGAACTTGGTACAGTTCCAGTAAATATAGGGCCATTTCTTAGAGGCATATCTTTGCTGGGATAACTATTTGAATCTCAGACTGTGAGCATATTCCTCCTATATTATCCAGCTAACACGAAGTTAGTGGGAGAATAATTCTTTACAGGATACCTAGCCACTGATGGGATCCTAATACAATATGGCAGAGAATAGTCTTTCTCTGATTTTACATTCTTTTATTTTTAAAATACTTTTGTTTATGGTTAAATTTTTTCAGAATTAATTAACCTTATCATTCAGCCTTCCATGACCAATAGAGTTTAGAAGTTGTAATATTTCAGCTAAGTTAATTAACACCAATCCAAGTAATACGTTTCAGATGTTAATCACATCAAATCCTCAGGCTAAATGGGAAAAAAGAAAAGACATTAGGGACAGAACTGCCACTACTGAAGTAAAGGAAAAGGCTGCATTAAATCATTAGTGGCCTAAACATCAGGTCTGAAATAGCAGCACGTCTCAGGCTCATAACCCCATAGGGACCAACAATCTTTCATCTTTATAGAGTAAATATAACAGGAATCAGTAGTTTGCTATGCCTCAGTCTTTAGCCTTAGAATTTAAATTCCAAGAAATTGTGTTTCATATGAACAGACCTTGTGGGAAGAGCATGTTTTAGTTCATCCAATTTGCCATCATTTTCACCATTTTTTAAATCTACGTTTCCCTTACTCTGGGCTTTTCAATGTTTCAGTAAATTTACAACAGGAAGAACATGGGAGCTCTAAGCACAAAGCAGAAATCCAGACTAAGGGCAGTGCTAGCAGCTATTATACTGAAAACACTGAAATAATGCCGCATGCAATCAGAAAGTTAATGTCTTAAACCAGTTTAAGAAACATAGTTGATAATTTTTCACCATGTATTTATAAAACTTTTTATATCGACTAATAGATGATGCTGTTACATCACTCCAGCTGCACATCTGCAGTGGGTTTTTGTTTTTTGAGGGTACACCAGGCTTGGTTTCTGTCAACATTCTAATGTTTTTGCAGTCCCTTAATATGGACAGAAGTGGAAGTTTTGGGCAGTCCCCAAAACTGCAAGGCTGCATCTGAATCTCTCACTTGGCCCTTTCCCCATCGTTAGGGCCATATTAAGGTCAGCAGAAAACAGTGACAGTCTTTTACACATGGTCTGACAGAAGAGAGACAGGTTCTTACTGGGATGCCTTCAGCAGATCTGTCCCCTGACCTCAGCCTCCTGTCACATCCAAGGGGAGCAGTTATTAATGCCTCTTGTCTTCTCTTTTTTTGTGTCCAGTCTCTCTGTGTAATCTACTTAAAAATGTTCAGTGACCATTTCAATGCTAACGATTCATGAGTCTACCTTTAATGAATCCCCCATCTCAGCTGGTTTTGTTGGCTCCAATCCAGGCAAGTACTTAGGCATGTACTTAGCTTTGAGTTTATTGGCATTCCAAATTTAGACTAACATCACACTTCAGAAAGCTGTAAAAATAATAACTGATTTTATTATTGAAATTGCCATACAAGGTCGATACAAAATTTTGATTAGTATTGATTACTAAATAAATACGTTATAAAGTCATTCAGGACAGAAGTGATTCTGAGAAAAACTGAAGAAACGGACAACATAAATTTAAAATTAGTTATATGTATCTGAATGCTGTATTTTAATAATATTACAATACACAATTCTACATTTAGAAGAATGTGTTTATAAAAGCATATTAACCATGTAAGCTAATATTTAATATTCTTGTATAACATGTTAAATGTGTATACATGTGTATCTGTATCTGTATGTAACTGTATCTATAGGAAATGTATACATCTCCCCAGTTATCTGTGCGTTGTAAACCATTGTATTAAAAATGTAAATGAAATAAATAATGCTTTCTGACACCTCATGTATTTCAATTGCTTGACTGAAATTCTGAGAATAGTCCATCTGTCTTCAGACTAAGAGAATGATAGCAGTTCTTGTCTTGTCTGGTAGTTATTTATTAAATGTCAGAAGGATAATTGGTCTGTAGGAATTGTGCTGCTGCTGGTAATGCCCGTGTGGTGATGTGTATACCACGAGAAGATGCCAGTGCTTAGTGGTTGTGTTTATTATGGAGACAACACTTTCAGAATGAATTTAAGCATTCCTTAGCTAAAGAAGAAAGGAAGAGTAGAAAATAGCTTCAGATGAAATGTTCCTTAGGCACAGACAGAATCCTTATTTGACCATATAAGGCTAGACCTAAATTTGAGCACAGCCTTCATATGAGCCAGGAACAGATTGTCTTCCTGGCAAAAAGTGAGTGCATTGCTTCAGCAATCTCTCCTTGTTATGTTGTTCCTGATGCCATAAACTTTGTTACAGTGATAATTGCATTTTTCTGGATTCCTAAGTCTTCTCAACACTGGACCAAGAGTGGAGATCAGCTCAGGCCAAACTGCCTGAGGTTTCTGATCCTTGTGACATTAACAGGTCACAAGATCTGAACTAGACTACCCTACCTTCCTACCCTCTGATTTAAAGGGTGAATCAGGAGCTAGTGTGAAATTCTAAGCTATGGTGGATAAATCCAAAGCATTTTGGATCTGTTCTTAGAAACTAACTCTTGAACTTAATAACTTAATAATGTATTACGTGGGTATTTCTGAATTTTGGATACTTAAAATCAGGTACCTGGTGTGGATATGAATTTCATTTTTAACCTTAATTTTCATAATCACTGGAATTAAAAAGCTCAATTACAAGTGTCTCTGAACATTCAGAGCTTTGTAGATTTCTTCTGCTCAAGATCTTTATGTCAAGATGAGGAAACATGAGGTTAGAAGGTAAAAGTGGTGAGAGTGACATCTGAGCATAGCAGGCCAAACAATTCTGTATTTGGAATGCTGAATCTATGCTGTGATACTAACAAATTTAGCAAATATGAAAGATTTCCAGAATATAAGCTGAATAAAGCCAAATTGAAAGGACATTAAAAATCATTCTCAAGTAACCTTCTTATTGGCTGACAGAAGAAAGCTGGATGGATGTGGCCAGCTGCTGGCAGAGCTCTCCACCTGCCCTTGGAGGGTGGATGTGTGCTCCTCTGCTTGGCCCAATGTTTAACAGGACCTAGACTGGTGCTGCAAACTTTTCTGTGGTGGAAGCATGCACAGTCCCTGTTTTATCTAACTGGGCACTCTTTGAACACAGAATATGAGAGTTACAACATTATACAGCATCCTGAAGAGGGATGGCTGGTAACAGGTGGAAGAAGCTCATGGTTTTTATTACCATAGTAGAGAGCTGGGGAGGAGAGCAGGTAGGGATAGCATTTCTTTGTAAATATTGGCCACCTGAAACCTGTGGTGTGGAGGCTGACCCTGTGTCCAGACTGCCACACTTTTCAAAGCAGAGTGAAAGGTACCTGAGAGCAAATGATGTCTCTAGGACTGCTGGTCATGCATCTGTCTTGACTTTAAGGAGCTTAGACTGAACAGCTGAGTCAGGGAAGGCAAGGCCCATTCCCAGTGCCAGAGGCAAACCTCCTGGAGATGGCTGTGTCATAGTTAAATATTGAAAGCAGGTATCCAGAATCCTGTGTCTTGTGTGCAATGCTGTTCTTTATGCTTAAAGATGAATGTTTGATGACAAAGAAGGAGCAAAGTGGAAGATTTCTGCTAAGGAAAAACTAAAATCATCAGTTAGGTCTGGAGCTTAATCTTGAGAAATCATATCCATTTCAAAGTTTGAAATTAATATGAAGGCTGTATGGAAAGTGAAGAAGTGAAAATGTGGCTGTGAGGCAGAGAAAGTGTGATTAGTTAGCAGACAGGCAGGTTTTAATTGCAGTAGAGAGCTGAATGTGACAAAACAGACAGTCCACCTCATCTTCCAAAGATGTCCTACTGTGCCATATGACAATGACAGATAAGGGAGTGTCATTTGAAAAAAATATAAATTGAGAAGCAGTTGCTTTGTGGGTCTGACTGATGAAGCCACCCAGAAAGTGAGACTTCATCCAAAGAGGATTAGCAATTTAAACATAGGACTTGGTGTCTTTCAAAGGACTGCAAAGGTGAAAGGCTGTCATACCAAAGGAAAAATGGCACTTTGCTACTTAGTCTCTGTTCTCAGAATGAACTGTAGGCAGGACAAAGGAGAGTGAAGATGTCAAAAAATAAAAATGTCAATAAAAGAGTAACAAAAGGAAAAGAATTGTAAAAGCATTTTAAGTTCATCTGTGATAAAATAGAACCTATTTACAGAAATGTCTACAGCAGCTTTCTTTCATCTGAAAAACCATAAAATCCTGCATGAGCTGAGGTTAATGGGATTTATACCAGAGTAAGATTTGATTTTTATACAGGAGCAATTTCTTTGCTATAATTGTATTTGTTTTCTGGTACTGTCGGCCTTGTCATGTCCTTACATTCAATTTTGTTGTCTCTGGAACAGTTTTTTCATATGAGGATTTCCTTTATATCAGTGTCATCACCAGTACCTTATCCAGCCTTTGTTTGACTTCCCCTGTCTTGTATCATAAAATGCTTTGTCTTAAGAATGTGTTAAGGGGTCTAAGGGTGTGATTTGTTTCACTGATAATACACCCAGCCTCAAATCCCTTTCAGGAGATGCCAAATGCTCCCTTCTATACGTACTAGCTTTTTGTATACCAGTGGTTGGAAGTCCTCAAATCCAGTAATGCTAAAAGAGCATTAGCTCTGAGAGTCTGATGAGTTTTGAAGTTTGAAACAGGATCCCTGAGTATAGCTCATATGGTGTTAAACAAAGGGCACAGTTTAACATGTTTTCATTATTTGACTGATACACCTGGCCAAAGCCTGCACACCCCTTGCATGTCCTGCCCCTTCCCTCTTCTGGCAATGCACGTTCAGTCCTGTTCATGTAAGGGATTCAATTTCCATTCCCATGCTCCCAGTACTGACAGATTATTTCAGATGAAAGAGACAAAGCAAAGGCAAGAGGAATTCAGACAAGCAACTTGGAACAGCAGGAGATACATGTTGCCAAATGCCCAATCTATCACTATCAGCATCACTGAACCCAACATCTTTCTGCACTTTTGAATCATCATGGGCTTTATAAACCACCCCCCTCCCAGTTTCTAAATGTCTTTGTTGTTCTGCATCATTTTTCTTTACAGTGAGTATTATTTTCTTGGGTTTTTCTTTGCTTCCACACATATTTTTATGCAAGTCAGAAAAGATGTTTTGTCACCTGCAGCTAAGCTGCCAACTGAAACTGCTTGGCATATGCACATTCGGCCAGGAATCTGTAAGCTTCACTGGCTGCTAATAAAGTGGCAGATTGATGTTAATGTTAAGATTGTCTGACTTTTAAGTACCTATATATAGAGTCAGCCTTGTTAGCCTTATTAATTATTTATGCAGTACTAAAGGTACACATAGCACTTAACTAACAAATTAATAGATCAGGGCCCTCCACTGAACACTTATGGTGGCTAGTTTGGTTTGCTATGATGTATAAAAAATTAGTGGACACCTGCAGGTGTAGGGGCAAATAACACTGAAAAGGAACTGAATCACATAAGTTTTCATGGAAGCAGCAAAGATACAATTCTGTTGCTTTAAGAGTGTCCTTTATGGTGACTGTGGGTAGCCTTTGGACTGCAGCCCCAGAGAGCTGGATTTAACAGCTGAGTCCTCAACAGATCTTCAGCTCAAGCCTTAACAGTGCACAGTGTGTTTTGCTGTTGTGCTGCAAAACAGGGTCTTAACTATGTGCTTAGCTTTAACTTTTGGCATCTTGACTTCAATAAGCTTGAAGCAGCTTACATCAGCTGAGGATTTTTGCCAAAAAATAGAAACCCACAAATTACCTACCTTAGCTGAGTTCTGAAGAGGCATCTGCAAACATTTGTGCTGTTTTATCTGATGTCACTAGGGTTTATTTGTGACTTATCTGGCAGAAGAAGGTGAAATATGCCTTGCATACCATTTCCAGGGCAGGTACATCAGAGACTAAATCACTGTTAACACACTTTGTTTTTTTTCAGACTTAATGTGCATTTTCTGCTGCCATTGCACAAGACTTATAAACTATTTAAATTCTTTATTTTTCTCTTTACTTGTTGACAAAGCAATGAGCCGGTTCTAACGCTGACCTCTAAGGTATGCAGGAATTCTTTCCAGCAAGCAAAAGATTTGTTTATGACAACTTGCTATTCTTATCCTATTGTTCCACTTTCTGCCTTATCTGTTGATGCTTCTTTCTTCACATTAGAGATTTGTTGCTGGTGGGCTGTGTTATCAAGTGCACTAGGACATCTTAGCTAAGGGCTGCATCTCTCATGAGCAGCGTGTCAGGAGGATCTTCAAAGAAGCCTTAACAAAGGATGCATTTGAGGCAAGAGAAGTCTGGCTATTTTAACTACTCTTCCTTTTGATCTCTGAAAGTAGATTGTGAATGTGACTGCTCTGTATTTTCCTGTTGGGTCCCTTGACTCTTTCTCTAAAAGGTTATGTTAGTTACTTTCTACTCCAAAGGGACTCTTTCCTATACTAAATGCATTTCTGAAAATGTCAGCCAAAACTCCTCCACTTTCTATTCTTGTTTGTTTTCAATATTCTCAGTTTCCTATAGCCTGAATCTCAGAGCACCATCAATTTTCAGATCTTTCAAACTTTTCTGAGAAGTTTGGTGCTACTGAATGTCTTGTTTGTCCTTACCAGTTTGCTGACTGACAACAAAAGTGATTCACCTTTTGCATCTTAGAATGTGGCTTATCAATTTATTATTACTGCTACTCCTCCTCCTCCTCTGCAGCTTCTCCTGCCCTTGTGCAACAATCAGGTTTGAAAATCTGTTTGTCAGGCCTTAGTTTTCTAACTGATTTTTTTCTTAAATTTTCATACTTTTATTTAAAAGCAGTAACAACTTATCACTCTGTTTCAAGGTGAGCTGAAATATACCTTATTGTTTAAGACTAAAAAGCAAAATAATTTTCCTTTCAGTTTTAGTGGGTTCTGTATATAAATTTCCTGACATTGTTGAATTAGGATAAGAAGAGCTGTACAGAAATTGATTTATCAGGTATTTTATTTTTTCATTAAGAATCAGAATAAAAATGGCAAATTAAAATAGTTTCCATTAATAAAAATATTTTATTCTGGTCCACTAACACATTTCTTTTCAGAGAAATCAGAAATTTATTGTCAGTTTTGCCAATCTTAATTTTCCAGAATTTGCTTAAAGATCAATGTAATTAGAAAAGTAAAACTAATGTATTTATTGCCCCAAATGAGAAATGTTCAATTTTTACATTGCACCCGGGCTTGTTTTTTCTTAATTGCACCTCTGGTCTAATAAAGTTTGTTAAATCTCCTTGCAAACTGATTCTGTGATGGATATGGGTAACTTTTACTTATTTAAAAATCTTTACTGGTGTGGTGTTGTCGTGGTTTAAGCCCAGATGGAAATTAAATGCCACACAGCCACTCATTTGAATTCCCTTTAGGCACACACCAGACTTCCCCATGCTCCTGTATTACCCACCAAGTGCACCCAAGCTTGTGAGCAAAAGCAATCCCATGGATGGGTTTGCCCTTGCCTGAGCTGGGAATAATCCAGACTGAATTTCCCAGTGTGTTTTTAATGTGCACCAAGGAACTTTATCTTCTTGTACAGTACATAAACATTTATAAACTTCCTATGGTTTTATCTGTGTGATCACTGGAATGACTAGTGTTAAGAAAGGTGAGGAAGCAAGATAGTTTTCTTAAAAGATACAAGAATGTTAGTGAAGGAGGGTATACCAGAATGTGGGGACTTTGGAGTTAAGACTAAAATGGCTGTAGGCATACTGGCAAATGTGCTTGCTTCTGTGAAATTTAAATACTAATGTGGATTTCTTGTCAAGTCGTTTTATTAACTATTTTCAAGGTGGCTGGTTACTATATCTGATGAGAAAATCTCTTGATGACTGTAATCTGCCACTTGACTGTAGTCAAGTGCTTCCCTGGGACTGCTGGATTCCAGTTCTTCCTGCTTCAGACACCAGACATAACAGCAACCTGCATGGGTGACATGGTTAATCCATCCAGAAGGGAACTGAGAGAAGGGAGGAATTTTAATGAAAGATTTATTGTTCATAATACAAGTAAATGCTTTTCATTTTTTATTTTATTGCAGCTTTCCAGTCAACCTGGAGCTGATTCCTAGCCTAGTAAGGGATAGCAGGGATCAGTTTACTCAGGTGAAATTGGAAGGACACAAGAAAACCAATATGTAGAACTGGAGCATAGTACAAGGCTCAGCATCTTTAATAGGAGGAAGTTTTACTTTGGGTTTCTTCGCATGCATGTGTTTGTAGGGAAAGAAATCATGAAGAGAAACAGAGATATTTCCACTTTGTCATGGGGAGTTTGACATACACCCAGAATGACAGAAGAAATGAAAGGTGGCATGATCCAGGCATGATTTCTTGTACTCACTGTAGCTCCAAATAGTGTAAGCAGAGCACATGGAGCCTGTAGTGGCTATTTTACTCCAGGTAGCCTGGGGCTTACACCTTGTAAATCAGAGTCTATACCTGTGTCATATACTTTGCTGTGGATTACTTAATACCTTGAATGCATTTGGAAATACCAGAATCCCAATGCCTTAAACTAGACACCATTTTGCTATTTGCAGCTTCATATTATATCATTTTGTCTCACTCCTATTTTGTCATTGTTAAGGAGAAGACAGTCACAAAGAGAAATATGCAACATGAGATTCATTCCTGGGGTACCATGGAGCAGCTCTCACAGAAGAAGGGGAGTGACAGGGCTGGGAGTTTCTCCATGAGGAAAGACACACCTGCTGCAAAGTCACTGTACTAAAAAAGAAGACTCTCCACTAAAAGCAAATTCAGACTCTTATTTAATAAAAGTCATTAACAATGTGGAAAAGCTAGGAAGGATCTCAATTTGGAAGACTCTACCAAGTTTTTAGAGGATGCACACCTCCTCCCACCCTTTTAACTAATGCCAAAACCTATCAGTTAATCTTGAATTTATAGCCAATTCAGAAACATCACATTCATGTAGCACAAAGAAGATACTTTTACCTCCTTAATCTCAGAAAATTATTTTACTAGTTCCAATTTTGTCAATATATGAAAAATGTCCCCATTTGTGGTATATAGGTATATGTTAGAATATATTGTTTATTAAATATGATTATTTTCTTTTTTATTTACAACAAAGTCTTTTTCCAAGCTTGAAAGGCTTGAAGAAACAAGTAGGAAAGGATTTGTTTTCAAAGATGATATTAAAAAGAAACATCTCTAAAGGAAAAGGTAGAAACTCTTTACAAGAGGAAGGAGATGCTTCTTTACCCTGACCTCTCTTTTGAATGTCAAATCTAAGGGTGAGAATAGGATGCAATCAAAAGGGGTGATTGCCATTAGTATTGACATAGCAGAGTTTTCTTTTCAATCAGTGCCTTTGGATCTGAGGAGAGTTTGTGAAAATTTTATCAGACTTTATGCAACCTGTACCATTGGGCAAGGTGCTGTTTGAGTACCTGAGTATAATCTTTATCTCACCCAGTTATAGAAAACAGCTCTAGAAGGGACCCTGACAAGTCTCCCAGTCTTTCCTTAACTGCTCTTCATCCTAAACCAGTCTCACTTGTTCCTGAAAACCAGTGTCATGAGGTCTCCAGAGTCACCTTGTGCAATAATTTCCAGTGCTTTAATCTCTTTCTAACAGCATTTTCTTTATTGTCTAACCTAAATATCCCTTTATGTTACTTTTTGTGCTATTCACAGTGAATGCAAAAGGCTGTGTATTCCTGCAGTGCTTTGTAAGAATTTCTTATGTACCTGAAAACCGTGTGTCTGTTTTCTCTCTTCTTTGGGGATGAACCTCTAACAGTAGCACAAAGAGAAATAATAACAAAAATAACCATCAGGCCCTATTTGCTGATATGCCCTTGCAAGTTATATACATTGTGTGTTTTATGCCGTCACCCTGAGGTAAAGCCAGAACAGTAATCCGGATCAGAGGCTCCTGTGTGATGCCCGTGCCAGACCGTGAGCGCTGTTTGGGGCCGGGCTGCGGAGCCGCGGGCCGCTGGTGCCACCTGGTGCCAGCCCTGCCCGCGTCGGGACGGGCAAGGATGCCTCGGGAGACCGGGGGGATGGCGGGGACACGGCACCGAGCAGCCCAGGACCAGCCTGGTGAACATAAATTCACTAAAACAGCAGCTAGGAAAAATGCCATTGCTGTCCACAAGTCCAAACCCTCGGTGTTTAATTTCCTTTTTTCGGTAGCAGCTGCTTCTTCCAGACCAGAGCTATGAAAAGCTCTTAAGAGTTAAACATTTTCCTAACTAATTTGAAGTCAATATGAGACACTGGCATGGAAGCCTCAAAACAAGGAAAATCTCCAGGTATAATCTCTGCCTCCCAGTCTCCGATGTCAAGATCTTATCTTAAACAAAGTTGACTTGACACCAATTAACAAGCAAACAGCTGAGGAAAATAAGAATAGTTCTGAACTTTGTGATCTTCCTCAAATACAGCACAAAACTTCTGAGAGGTCTGATTTTGCCTGGAGAATTACAGAACATTCGTGTTTTCCAGCTTGTGCTGCTTGGGTCGTGGTGTTAACTGGGCTTAACACCTGATATTCAGGTTCTGGTGCAGTCTCTAAAACAGAATAAATTACTGTTGCTATTGACGACACTCCAACAGGGTAATATTAAACATAACTGGATGTAACAAATAGTTTCTATTAGAAAATGCTAATTTTAGGAAATAAAAATGCTAATTAGATGATTGCTAGATTTTTTATGAAAAAATATTGAAACATCATGTTCTGGCAGAGTAAAAATATTTTACATTAAGCTTACCAAAATGTCTCTTTTCTATATGGCTACGAATTAGAAAAGATTAAGAAAAAGGAGCGAAAACTTCAACAATATTGAATTAATTGACCAAAAAATCTTCTTAGTAATTTTCTTTCTACATTTCTAAAACTTGCATGGCACAATGAGCTCAAGAAATGTACTCCAAATTTTTAAACATCTTCATCTATGGAAAATCCATATTCTCTATGGCAGAAAACGGGGGAAATGGGAATGGGACTTGTTGCAATTACATGGAGAACTGGAATTTGAATAGCATATAGGAGTAAGACAGAAGGGGAGACCAGAGGAAATTAAAAGATGGGTCAGAGAGATTAAAATATAGAACTAGCAAAGGAGTGAAGAAGGAACATCTTTGAAAGTCCATGGAGATTACTATTGTACAATGTAGTAACTCAAATATGTTCCTGCATTACAGCATATAAATTTTACAATAAATTTACCCAAGTACTGCTCTTTTTTTTCTTTTTTTTAATTTTTTCAAATTTTTTTAATTTTTATTATTTAACAGACTCATCCTGCACACTGCACAGCAGTGATTAATTGCATTTCTGTTGTGTACATGTATTTTTGCTAGTTTCATCAAGCAGCAGCCTGGGAGCAGAGGTAGGCTTTAAAGGTTCCATATCCAGCTATTCCTATAAGTGCACATATGCCATAGAAACTGCACAGTGCCCCCTGTCTTGGTCACTCTCTGACTATCTAGAACATCCCTGACACAGTGAGGTTATCATACAAAAGTCTAGGGAACAACAGACTTTACTCACAAGCAAGAAAATACCAAATTAGCTACAACAGAAAAATTACCTGGAACATGAGCTCTAACTTGGATGTACCAAATCATTGTGGCTGCTGTGCTTGCCATTTACTTTAGCAGCTATGAAGAATGAGCAACATGAACTGGCTTTGGCTTCATAGAAGAAACTGATGTTGTACATTCTGCTGTCAGCAATTAAAGAAGATTCATTAGTAGATGCTGACATGGAAAGTGGTTTTTATTATGAAGTGTGCAGAGATGCAGCTGTATGAAGGGGATTTCATAAAGATAAATGGAAGTAGTGGATGTTGCATGGGCTTTGGGTAAAATAGATTTTTGTCATTTATTGAAATAACTTGCGACTTTTCATGTCAGAAAGTAAATTGTCTGTAGATAAAGTTATGAGGTAACCCATGAGTTTGAGACATTACACATTTGACAATTGATGATCCATTGCTGTCATCTGGAACAGTACCCATTATACACATTGTCTGACTCCAGGCAGGTGCCATAGGTAGCAAGTTGGTATCTGTATCTCTTCCACCCATGGTTCTTCCAGAATCATAGAATATCTCAAATTGGAAGGGACCCATAAGTAGCAAGTCCAACACCCAATTCCTCACAGTACTTCCTAAAATGAAACCGTATGCCTGAAAGCATTCCAGACACTCCCTGAACTCTGACAGGCTTAATGTAGCAACCATTTTCCTGAGGAGTCTGTTCCAGTGACTGACCACCCTCCCAGTGAACTTCCTCCTAATGCCCAGTCTGGACTTTGCCTGATGCAACTTCATTCCATTTCCTTGGTTCTTTGAATGGTCACCAGAAAGAGGATATCAGTGTCTGCCCCTGTGCTACCTCCTTTTCTGAAGTTGTAGACTGTGATTAAATGACCCCTCATCCTTCTTTTTCTGAGCTGAACAAGTGCCCCCTCAGCCCCTCTTCATAAGCATTCCCCTCAAGATATTTCTCCATCTTGGACACTGTCCTCTGGACACAGCCTAATATCTTTATAGACTTATTTTATTGTGGTGCCCAAAACTGTACAGAGCACTCGAGGTGAGGCTACACCAGTGCAGAGCAGACTGGACAATCACCTCCTGTGACCAGCTGGCCATGCTGGATACTCAGGATACTCCTGATCCTTTTGGCTGCAAGGACACACTGTTAATTCATATTCAACTTGCCATGGACTGAAACTCCCTGATTTCTCATTCTCCAATTCCTCTGTAGGTATAGGATTACTCCATCCCAAGTGGAGAATCCAGCAGTTGCCCTTGTGAAATTTCATGTGATTGGTGAATGCCCAGCTCTCTGGTCTATGCAGATCTCTCTGCAGGAGCTCTCTCCCCTTCAGGGAATCCACAGCTCCTCCTGCTTTAGCACTGTCAACAATAAAATTGTGTACATGTGATTCCTCTGTCCAGATCAGTTATAAAAACATTATAGAAAGAACAAGCCCTAAAGAGAACTGGCCTTGAAATGGAGCCCTATGGAACCCACTGGTGACTGGCTGCTATCATGATATAACCCCATTACTGTAATCCTTTGACCCATCATCCAAGTGATCACCAGCTTATTATGGACATGTCTATCTATGCGATGGCCAGTTTATCCAGAACATCGCTCTGAAGACACAGTACCAAAAATTGTGCTAAAGTCCAAAAACATCACATTTACTGGCTTCCCTTGGTCAACCAGGAGAGTGACCTTGTTATGAAAGAAAATTAAGTTTGTCAAAAAGGACTTTGCCTTCCTGATCCTGGCTGTTCACCCCCTTGCTGGCTGTGATGACTGACTCCATTTTCTCTTGAGTGATTTTCAATACCTCAATACCAGAATAATCTCCATAATTATGCCAGGCACTGAAGCAAGACTGGCAAGCCTGTAGTTTCCAGGGTCTTCCTTCTTACCCTTATTAAAAATTGAGACATTTTCCAGTTTTCAGTCAACTGGGGTATCTACAGGTTTCCAAGCCAGTTGAAGAATAATGAAGACAGATCCCATGATGACAGTAAGCAGCTTTATCTGTGCCCTGGCTTGAATCCCATTGAGCCCTTTATGGGCATCCAGATAGAGCAGCAAGATTTGGACAAGGTAAGAGTCAGCTGAGAGTCTGATTTCCCCAGTCATGGTCTTCACCACTGGGCTCTGAGGATCCCAGAGTCCAACATCAATGTTGAAGACAGACACGCAGAAGGGGTTAATATGTGATAAGTACAAATTATAAGTTTTATATGCAAGTTGCTGGGACATCTCAAATAGGAACTCTAAGAGATATCCAACTCAGCTGCCCTTCAAATGATAACTCCTTCAGACTCTGTCCCAACAATCACCACTAGGTGAACTCCTGATCTCCAGAAATTCCCTGTTTATTGATGCTGTCTCAGATCTGCTTCTTTCTCCAGCCTCAAAGACTTCCAGCTTCCCCAGGTTAGCCTTCTTCTAAAGTGCCACGCCTGCAGTGCCCCCCCAGGTTTCATCCCTCCTTTCCATTGAAGACCCTATTAGAGCTTCTTATCCTTAGTTATCTCTAAAAGTGTTTTCTTTGGTATCTCATTAGCAAAGCCTTGTCTTGTGCAAGCTGCCTTGCCCAATGACCAGAGTACAAAGGATACTACCTGCTTGGCTGCCAACTGGCTTCTTTTCTCCAATAGCCTCCAATCTCTGCTCCTTCATTAAAATGCCTGTGGCAAAACCAGAGATGGGATGAAAAAAAGAAGGGTCTCATCACAGGGTGGAAGCTATTTTCAGTTGAACTCTTCCTTACACACCATCACTCCAAGTGCACCCATTTCTACCCAAGGATTCAGGGGTGAAGCACTTTTAGCCTTGTGTGTTGGCCTTCCTCTTTCCTTGCTGCACTGTGCCATCACCGGGAACGTTGCTAGTTATTCTAGCTAGTTGGGAAGATGAATATTAAAGTGCTTTACTTGTGTGAAGAATTGCAGCAAGCAAGTTTCTTCTGCTTCCTCCTTCTCTTGCCTTCTCCTTGCCGTAGGTATCCCAGTCAGTGTTTGGCTTTGTGCAGTTGGCAGCTGGCACCCCCTGACTCCCAGTAGCTGAGACGATGAAACCTGCAGGACTGGAATGAAGATGTGCTTTTAATTGGTCCCTGAAGCAGAGTGCAGGAGTCCAGAATAGGATATTCCAGTGATTACACAGCTTAAATATTTGATATCCAGGGTAGATTCTGGAGGTTGGTTTGGTTTTGTTTGTTTTAAATTATAAGCAGACAAGTCTCCAAAGTGAAGTTTAGGTCTGAGGGGTGACTCTGAGCTGTTATTCCATGTGCCACATTTTTGTATCTCTTGGGTTTCCTTATTGAGTTTTCACCTGCTTAGAAGTGTTTTTTTCACCTTCAGTGTTAATCTCAAATTGGAGTATTTGAAATCTGTGTCCTCTCTTCTTCCCCAGCAACAAAGTTTATGGGATTCAATAATTTATAACTTGGTTTCTGTTCATTTGACATGCAAGTATGGAGCAGATGCATCAGCTTTGTCCCATAATGAACAGTTAATAGTGGCTATCAGCTGGAAAATTTTTTCCTTTCTTAGAAATGCTCTTAAGTACACACCAGGGCTGATTTCTGAACAAATGTGCTTGCCCAGGTTTTAAATTTTGTGCCTAATTTTTATGTTTTTTTTTTTTTTTCCACTCCTGGTTTTACTACATTAACTCTGAAAGTGTTTTTCCTGATGTGAGAAGGGTTAACATGTGAATTTCTAATGACCTTAATTTTATAGAAAAGATACCACTGAGTCTATGACATAAAGATGTCAAATAGATGTTATATCTAGTCATAATAAGTAACATTTTATTGTCTGCAGTATTCAACAAGAACAAAAAATTACTTGCTGCTTCATAATTAGACAAAATACTTGAATAAGCAACCAGGTCTTTAAAAAGCCCTGACAGATCCCATATAAGTTCAAAAATTAAAAAAGCAAAAAATATGATTGTGATAAATCATAGGTGATGCATGCAAAATTAAGAGTGAGAGTGAGTAGTTCTGGAAACATTTAAGATTAAATAATATATTTTCTGAAATGACAGATTATATTTATTCCAACACATAATATCCTATGTTGTTTAAAACAAATTATTCTTTTAAAGCAGGAAAAAAATTAAATTATTCAATAATTTTCAGTTTTGTCTTTCCTGTTTTCCACATACCTTTCTGCTCTCTTGGAGCCTCTGATATTGCAGTTTGCAGAATGCTGTGAAGATTAACGCAAAGGAGCAACAAAATTATACTAACAACAATCCAAGGACTTGGTGTCCCTGAGATATTAGCAACAAATTAAAAATTGTCATAATAAAAGAAAAATGTTTTTGAAATCTGAAAGTTCTTTCCATTATTTTTGGATAAAATAGAAATTTTCATTTCATATTTAAAGAAAGAGATAAGAATAAATTTGGGTCCTGAATTCCTTTTAGCCCATTTGATTCAGAAGCTGGAATTCAAATTTAAATATTCTTGTCACTAAATAAATAATAATATCTTATAATAATTTTTATTGCAATTTATGATTAAATTTAAATTTATTTTACCTTATGTTTCTGTGCAAATGTTGTCTCAAATAAAAGACATTGTAGAAAATAGATATTTATTAAATGCAAGTAGAGAGTTCTATGTGACACTGTATTACATGTGAAACTATATCAAAATCTATGATTTTTGTTGCAGATATATCTGTATATGTTTTTTTCATTTTTACAACAATCTTCCTGAGCAAACAAACAAACAGAATATTTCAGCAGCAATGTAGACAGGTCCCTTGAAAATCCCTTTGTTGTTTGTGTCTGGCATGAGGGGTTACCAGTTGTGTTTTCCCCCTGTGCATAAAGACTTTGGCTCCATGTAGCAGAAGGCTTAAGATAGTTTTATTATGTATGGCTCCATGTTCCAGGCCCGAGGGTTAGGCCTTGTACAGTGCAGCCTGGTACGATGCTTCTTTACAGAGCTTTGGTGCAATCCTTGTACAATGCTTTCTTCTCAGTGCCTGGTACAAGAATGCCCTTATCATACTAAATTCATGGTACAAGAATGTGCTTATCTTACTGAATTCATGGTACAAGAATGCCCTTGTCATAGTGAATTCCTGGGCTGGTAACCCAGTCCCCTGATGCAGATGGAGCCCCGTGGTGGAGCTGAGCCTTCTCTAGGTAAAGCCTTTGCTGCCCCACCTCGCCTTCTCCTCCAGCCCTGCTTACAGATGCAGCTCTGTGAGCTGGGGCATCCCAAAGACTGCAGTTTCTGTGGCAATGGATTTGAGGCAGGCAGAGCAATGGCTGTTGCTCTGGGATTGTGATTTCCCATGTTGGACTCAGGAGGGCAATCCTGGGATGCCTGTGGGCACCACAGTGTGGAAGTTACCCCGGCCGCCTTCCTCAAGGCAATGCAGGGGGATCAGATCTGTGCTCCCTCCCAGAGACTACCCCGCAGTCACAGGGCTCCCATGACCTTCAAAATCTTGCTGAGGGTATTTGACATGGCAGCTGAAGGCTTTAGGTCCATGCAGAACCAGTTCATTTGTCATTTACCAAAGGTCCTGGGCTCCTTGTCCACCACGACAGTTCCTGAAGGGTTAAACTCCACAACAAGAGTATAGAAATAGTAATTCCAATTAAGGTAATCGCCAGGGAGCAATTGAAGGAGAAATAAAAACGTGGTGTTCTCATTTCCATAAGCAAATGAAAACAATTTAGATGACTTTTATTTAGATGAAGGAAAACGCCTATGTAAAAACTAATTACCCTCCGTGCTAATTATGACAAAGAAGATAAAGGACAAACCTTTTGAAAAATATCCAAGGATATTAAATGGTGTTTTATTAATAGATGAAGTAAGCTGAAAATGAGAGTTGTGATATATTGTGTTTGGGCCTAGATTCAATAAAAACTCTCTCTGGCTTCTACTTCACAGCAACCCCGTAAAATCAATTTATTATATGAAGCCAGATGGGTCTTTTATTGAACCTGGACCTTATTCATTAAATAAAAGTAATTATCATCAGAGTTAAAAGAAACAATACCTACTGCTTCATGAGTCAGTTACTATCCCATACATTTAAGTGACAATAAGAAAGAAAAATATATTTTTAAATCAATAGACATACAATTCATCAAGTGCAAGAGCAAGACCTCTAATATATTTTCTGGTGTAATTTGTTCCTCATCACAAGGTTCATTTAAATCGTAATATCTGCTTTGGCTGTTGAATTTGGATCAACCAGTGGCACCAGCCATATGGAGAGTCATGCTCCTGGCCTTTTCCCTGGGCCTCCAATTTCAGACATGGGGCTAAGAACTGGGTCTGAGATGGGGAATGTGAACAACCAGCAGTGGTACTCACTCAAAACTCACCATTCTTTGCACCACTCCACTTGATATGAACTTTGTTCTGCCTCCTCTGCTGGCAGTGCTTTATCCCAGAGACAAGGACCTGGCATGAAACACAGAGATACTGTAATAGGCTTGTGTGACAAAATGTTGGTGAGCAGGTGAGTACTACTGGGATGGCTTCTGTGAGAAGCTGCTGGAAGCTTCCCCCACATCCAACAGAGCCAATGCCAGCTGGCTCTGAGGCAGACCTGCCTCTAGCCAAGGCTGAGCCATCAGTGACAGTGATAGTGCCTTATGGATAACGTATTCAGGAAAGGGAAAAAACACTAGTAGAGAGAGGAGTGAGAATATGTGAGAACAACAACCCTGCAGATACCAGTGTCAGTGAGGAAGGAGGGGCAGAAGGTGTTCCAGGTGCTGGAAAGAGATTCCCAGGCAGCCCATGTAAAGACCATGTGAAGGCAGCTGTGCCCCTCAGCCCATGGAGGTCCATGGTGGAGCAGAGATCCACCTGCAGCCCCTGGAGGACCCCACACTGGGCAGAGGGATACTGAAAGGAGGCTGTGAGTCTATGGGAAGTCCATGCTGGAGCAGGTTACTTGTGAACCTTTGGAGAGTCCTGTCCTTATCTGGACCCAAAAGCCTTTAGTTATGTTGTCTCTCCTGTGCCTAGCTGAGGAGCTGAGTGATAGAGTGGCTCTGGTGGGTGCCCGGCTCTACCTTACCTTAGATGAGACCTCAGATGGGACATCAGTAGATGCCAAGACCTAATGTCAGGAAGGTTGTAGGATGTAGGTGCAGACATCTCACACTGCCTGACCTAAGCTACCGTCATGACAGTGAATGAGAAATGGTAGAATGGTAGAATTCTACTGCATGGTAGAATTTTTGCTTCACACAACTAAAAATGGTACAGTATGGAGGAAACCAGAGGAAGACACCAGGAAGGGCAACCCATTCTAAGGGGCTGACTGGAAACATGGCCTTCAACAGGACTGAAGTTCACAACGTGGTGCTGTTTAACCCCAGCCAGTAGCCAAGGTCCAGGCAAGCACTTGCTCACTCACTGCCCCACCAGTGGGACTGGGGAGAGAATTAGAAGGGTAAAAGCTAGAAAATTCATGGGTTGAGATAAAAGCAGTTCAATAGGGGAAGCAAAAGAAGGAGTTAATTCACTGCGTCCCAGGGGCAGGCAGGTATTCAGCCATCTCAAAGAGAGCAGGGCGCTATTACATGTGATGGTTACTCGGGAAGAGAAGAACCATCACTCCAAATGTCCCCTTCTTCCTCCTTCTACCCCCCACTTTATATCCTGAATGTGATGTCTTATGGTCTGGAATTCTCTCTGGTCACTTTGGGTCACCTGTCCACAAATCCAAAACATAGCCCCATACTAGCCAGTGTTGAGAAAATTAACTCTACTGCACCTGAAACCAGCACACAGGGAAAGCAATTAAACTTGACTGAACTCAGACAAGAAGGGACCTTCCAGCAGGGTTTTGTCAGTGCTGTTTGCACAGATGACAGGCACAGAGTTTATGTATATAACTAAAAAGAGTCCAGAGACTTAGATTTCAGAATTTAAAAATATATAATAGTTTTAATATTGTAATTTTGAATTATTTCATTGTCACCAATCACACACTTTCAGGAAATTAGTAATTTCAAATCAATACTGGTGATAATAATGTAGTTCCATAAATCAATGCTTAAAACCCCAGAATATAGGTCTTGAAATTTAATGCATTGTCTTCAGCTGCTGTTTCTAACACAGTGCCTTTCTCCTGCTTCCCTGGAGGAGTTTGTATTTGAGTTATATCAATTTAGTCACATCTCGCTCTGTATTTTATAACACACAGAGGATAAAAACTTCTAACATTTAAATCACAGCTCACTTGAGCATAGCCCCTAGTCTAAAAGCTGACCTGGAAAGTGTGCTTCTCTTTTCAATTTTGTTCCTTTAGGTATTTTTCCCTCCATCTTTCAGGACGATAATAATGATGATTTGTGTTGCTGCTATCCCACTGCGTTAGCCACTCTGTGAGCACTGAAGAAAAAGGTTACTCTGCAGGATGTTTCTGCTGCTTGTTTACGGCCTTTATTCCTGAGACACCAGTAGTGGGATTCCTGCTTGGCAGAAGAACTGAAGTGCTTAACTGGTTGAGATGCAAGTCAATTTTTCCTAAAACTTTAAAGCACTTGGTGGGGTCACACCCGATCACTGGGAGGCAGCCCCATGCCACAGCAAATCCTTTAAAAGCTGATGAAGTAGATGAGCTGAACCACTCACTGGAGTAGTCCCTGCTGTCTTCAAAAGAGACAAATCTGAGGGACTCCATTCCTGTGTCTGCTGGAACAGATGCCCTTTGTGCTGGTGAGCTTTTCCTGGCCTCCACTACCACACGAAAACCAGCGAGGTCTTTCTCAGGCACTTGTGCTTCTTCACAAATGTGAGCTGGCTTGGCATGTGATGAGAACAGAGGCATGAGAGCATCCCAATAATTCAGATTCTGACACCCTCCTTCTCTCCCTCCCATTCTTTTGAGCTTTTTCCAGCATTAGGGCACTGCTTATGCCTGATGACTGTATCTGGTTTCTTGGGCAGCAGAAATAGGCGAAAGGCTCAGAGTACTCCTTCTGGTCACCAAAGACTTCATTTAGATCAACACATCCTGAATAGTAAGTGATTATTTGGGACATACATACCTTTCAGAGTTGAAGCCAATGTTCAGTTTAAGGTATATAAATCCTGTACAATTATTGAAAATGTATTGAAAAAGGTGTCTGCAGAGCAGGGAGGAAACCAGAACAAGCTAGCAGGAATCCGTAACACAGGGATGTTACTGAAATCTGCCCTCTCAGACCCATGTGAAGAGGCACACTGGTGTCCAGGACCCAGAATTTGCTCCTGAGAGCAAATGTTTTTTTTTCTTTTAAAAGCAGAACAGGGCTGACTTTCAAAATGCAGGTGCTGGGAGGCTTTGTTCTTCAGCACTCAGAGCATGCTCCCAGGAAGGTGTGCAATTGATTGACACTGTGTCCCAAGCCTTCACCTCGCACCATGCAGTTTACTTTAAACCAACACTATGCTGAAAGCTCAAACAATCTTCTCCACCCCTTCTATTAAAAAAAAAAAGAAAAATCTGCAGCCATAGGTTGTTTGCAGGCTGATCCTGTTGTTGTGTTTAGATACTTGCCAAAGTAGGTTATCAGCTGTGGTTGCTGAGGGCACTTGGACCCTGCTCCACAGCAGCTTTGATGTACAAGCAGGACTTCAGGAGAAGCACAAGGTTTACAGACACTGCAGGGAGATCCATGTCTTTCTGGTGAACTTTGAGGCAGCTCTTGAACATGAATTTTGGGGTTTTATCTTAGGCTGAGGCTGCTGACATTTGAGTGAGTATACTACATTGTGGTGGATGGGGAGATGGATTTGATGGATGCACAAGAGCAATCTGGATCATTCTGGCTCGTGGACCACTTGCCTTCAGATTACCTCATGCATAGCCTGAAGTGTTCTCTCTGTACACTTGAGAACATGCTGCCTGATGTACTTGGCTCCAAGTACAAACAGTGTCCAGGAGAGCCCTCAGCTGTCCCTGGAGCTCAGCTTTCCCATTTGCCATTAAAGCAGCGCCGAGTGGGGATAAGGCAATCCTGAGGCAGCGCCTCTTATTGCAGAGCAAACATGAATCCTAAATCCAGATTTGCACCCTGCCTTGGGGCTTTCACCCTGCCACACTTGCCTCTCCCATGCTATTTTCTCCTGTGTATTCTCTCTGCTAATGGAGGAAAGGGTAGTTCCTTAATGAGAGAGGAAGAAAAGACTCTGGCTTTTAAATAGGAGTGCATAACAGAAGTGCTCAAAGCTTACAGGATAGTAGGAGCTGAGCTAGTGGGACTGTCTTCCTGCTTGTATTGAGAGCTGGGGATTTAAAAGATGTTCTGAATATGCCTTGGGGGTCTGATTTAACCATGTGGGGTGGGTTGTTTTGTGATGGGTGAGTGGAGGGATTTGTTATGTAAATTCCCTTACTTTTATATGCTTAGGGATGTTTAACTGCAGTAACTCAGGAATGCAGTTTGTAAAAGATTTGTATTAATCATGGATCAACCTTCATTATAAATTGAATTATTTTGTGGGTGATAAACATAAAGCTTTTCCAGACTCAGACACCGTAAAAAATATCGGTGTCTTGCACTGGAGTATTTGGAATGGTTTATCTTAGATTTTTATTTCGGTCTTCTGTATTATCCCTTCTGCTTCAAAATGGTTTATTTCAGAGGGATTATTATGAAATATAACTATGTGATAAAATCTGCAGTCCACCAAAGCTGTGACTCAAAAGAAACCTCTTTCATATTTCCAACGTATTCCTAATTCTATTTTAGTCATATATAATATTAGTCTTAGCCTTGCCATCCTTTAATCAGAGATTTACCCGATTAGAAATGTTTGGGATACAGAAGGGAAAAAAATCCCTCCTGGAAGAGATTTCCAGCATAGCAGGAAAGCCTCTAGATGGCAGAAGTGCACTGCAGAAAACTCCAAATCTTAATTAAGCAACAAGCTGCAGACGGGTTGTGTGCCAGCTGTGGGGAAAGGTGCTCTGATTATTGACTGGTCCACTGACCTCTTCGTCCTCCTCCAATTTTAATTGCTGCTCCAGATGATCTGTGCTTTACAGCCACACAGACATGATGGCAAACTGTGTCTGAACAAGTTTCCTTATGGATGTAGTTTTTCTCTTTCTGCAAAATGACAGTGGGGCTGTTTTTTTAAAGGTGAACTGAAAGGCTCTAGCAGCTGGCAATATATGGAGTTTGGGATGACTTCTGTTAGCAGTTAATTCCACCCCTGAAACTTCACAAGGAGCTGCATCCTTTATGAGGCTGTGTCACTATCCCTTGGGAGGTGATTGTCAGTCTGCAGTCCTTTAAGAAATAAAATCTCACCTTCTGTATAGGTGGACAATACACATCTTAAAGTATTTTTGACTTAGAAATAGTGCAGAAAAGTTTCAAGTGTCCTTATCTGTCTGATAGAACTGTCAGCAGCTCCTATTGTAATCACTTACACAAGAATCCAGTCAATTCTGGCATTGAAGCACATGGAAGAAAATAATTCTGTAAATCTGAGGTTTAAGCAGTATTAATGGCTGACACATAGCTAACTCCTGTGCCAGTGAATACTGTTACAGCTCCATCAGGATCTCTCTGCACAGTCACCTTGAGAGAAATCCCAACTGCTTAGGCTTGCATGGGGCCAGATAAGTAAATTTAGATAAAAGTCCAATTTCTATCTCTGCAGTCTTACACCTCAGTCTGGGTAGAAATTTATTTGAAATTTCAGAATACTCTGTTTCAAAGGAAGGCCTTTTGATGTTGGCTTCTGGTTGCTGATTAAAAGCAATTAAATGGTACTCAAAATACTTGGATGGGTCTTCAGTCCACCATATGGCAGGCGTGTGCTAACCTTGAGGCAGCTGCAGGGATAAAACACAGTTTTCTGTGTTTTAGAAAACACATAAATCTTAAGAATCTTTCAGAATCTCTTTATTGAGATTCTGCATAGTATTAGGTACATAAACCAAAGACTTGAACCTTGAAATAAGTCCCCAAGACTGCAGCAGCCCACAGCCTTGACATGTGCCTCCAGACATTTGTGATGGCCATGAGTCATCTGGGCTTCGGGTATCTGCAACAGGGTGGCAAGAAAACAAGTATAGAAAAATCTTTGCTGCCTCCAGATCAATTGCTTTTGGCAATAGTTACAAAGGATAGGCTTTTTATTATAGCATTTTCCCACCAGGTCTTTTTTCCTTCCATGGACCCTAGGCATGTGTCAGAAACCAGGCAACAGTCAATAATATTGATTGTAGATCACAGCCTTGGTGGTGTCTCAGTGGAAATCTTGTAGTGAAATACCTAGTTCTGTTTAGCTGTGTAAAAAACAGCATAAGTTATCCCAGGAAATTCCAGAGTTTCCTTTTCTTTTGTAGCAAAACCAGGTGAGTAATTTCAAAGAGAAGTGCCAGCCCTGGCACAGGTGGCTCTTGGGCACTCTCGTGCAGTCAGCGGGACTGAAGCCACTGGGACCTCCTGTGCACCACTGTCATAGCCATGCTGGTAACCACTTTGGGATTTATCTCTACTTTTTTTCAGGAATGCTGACTGATTTCTTGCTTGGCCTTCTCTTTCTAAGGTGTCATTTGTACTTCAAGCAGCAGATTTCACATTTTAAACAAAAGACCTCAGTACTTGACTTGGAGACTCCCAAAAGTATTGCAATAAGATGTGTGACTACAGTAAAGACAGATATACCCAATACAGCTGGCTAGGCAGCAGTGAAGATGTGGCAGCACAATTTTCAAGGTAGCCTGGTGACTCACCTAGCTGTTATTAGCATTACTGTCTAGATAGACACTTCTGTCACTATTTCTGCCTGCTTCTGCAGCTTTTATAGCACTTGCCCTTGTTCTCAAGACAACAATGCTAATGACAGGAGACAGAATTGTTTATCTATTGCATTTCACATTTTTTCGACCACACTAAGCACTAAATCAATGCATCATCACAAGGTTTGAGGGCTGCTAGCCAATTCTTCAAGTAAGAAATAGAATCAATAACTTTGCTGTATTTTATCAAAACCAAAGATCCTTGCATATTTTTTAACTGATTCAGAGATTAGACCCAAGTAGAAATTGGGTAATCACGAGATATCTACCCAGTTTCAGACAGACTTGTCTTCATGGTTGTGTATCCATGATATTTTCTTCAACCTTGCATTTCAGGAATGACTGCATTTCAGGGAAAAGTGAATGGGTTTTTCTTACATAGATTTGTGTGATGCACAAATATTTTAGTTTATTCAGTAGACTCTCCACATTTTATTCAGATTCTCATAAAGCTACAGGTAGATCAAGGAGTTTGTACTTTGTGTTGTATTTCTGCTGGGGAAAGTTTTGCATTGCAGACAGCTTGGCCAATGTTTAATAAAATGCCTAGTGCTCTGTAGTGATAAAGTAAAATCCTCAATCCCATTCGCATTTAGAGGACACCTGAATAGCTGTTACTCGAGGCATGAATTAGCCTGAGAGTTTGTGAAAAGAAACACATCCTGTATTTTTTAGAAGCACTTGATAGTTTTAGAATACTCTTCCCTCTGAGAAACTGTCCAAGCACATAACATCCTGAGTGAGCAAAACCCTTGCAGGGCTGTAGGGCGTGTTACATATCAGTGATGGCTGAGAAAGGGAGCCCTGGTGCTCACAGTGAGAGCCAGGCTGGCACACAGATGGGATGGTCCCTTTGATCTGCTGCTCTGCTGTGGGCACCCTGCAGCTGCTGCCTTTCAGAAGGTTGTTAGGATCTGTGGGCTCTGGTTGGGTATTTTGTTTCTGTGACTCCTCAAGCTTAGTCCTGTCCAGATTAGATTTCTAATTTCACACTTAAATATGTTCATTGCCTTGTTCTTACACTTTGTTTTCTAACTTAAGCAGCTCTTCCCTGGCTGAGCCTCCCAAGATTTCATTTTCTGGTTTGAACAAATGTCCATTGTGATAATTTCCACAGAGCCAACCTTCCTTCTGAATCAGGTCATTGCAGCATGTTAGGGGCTGGAGGGAGGGAGTCTTGGGCTAGAGATAGCCACAAAAGTCTGGAAGCTGCACTCAGGTTCTGCATTTTCTGATTGGTGTCCTGGGGCTTGAGTGCAGCCACACAGAATGGTGGCTTTGTGGTTTGGATGCCCTCTACAGAAACCTGTCCCCAGGAAAAAAATCAGCCTGAATAAAGCTGTATTGTACTTTCAGAATTTCTCTTCAGAATCCAGAGACCAGTCTGAGATTTCCATTTTCTCACTGACATCCTGCTGAGGAATTAGCTCTGGGTATTGAGGGGCCGTTTGTGAGAACACGGCTGCGGAGCTGCTGCCGGCCGTAGCAGCAGCAGAACAGGAGCTCTCCTGGGGTGAGCAGGGCTGTCATGCTGAGCCCTAAAGTACATGAACAGGCAGAGTTAGGGGCATCTCCTCAGCTCCCACAAATCCAGCCCCACAAATGGGTTCATGTGGAGGGATTAATATTTTATACTGTTTTAAATTTAAACCCTTTATTAATTCACAGATAAGCAAACCTCAGGAGCAATGTCACCAACAAATGTGTCAATGACTCTCCATGCCAACTTGAGAGGCAGCACAATGTTTTTTCTTCATGGTGTGCAACAGCATAGTGTTCTGAGTAGAGCTACTCACTTGCCAACAACTCTGTTGCAAAGAGCCTTTTGGCATTTTAAATTCATTTCTGATCTACACTGAATTGGAAACTCTGAATTTTATGGTAAAATTGGAGCAATAAAAATACTTATTGGCCACACCACAAGCTTGGTATGTACTCTGGGTACATCCACATTAATGTTTCAATTTTGGTCAGAGATAAATTGAAGTGACACTTTATCATCCTCATTGAATGAATTTGTTTTGGATGAAAATTAGTTAAAGGATGTGCTTTGGAAGACACTTGATGCTTTCCAACCTGCTGATAGATATTCATCCAACAAACCAGACTGGCATTAACCCTGGAAAAACCTTTAATTTGGGCTTGGTCCCTCAGTTCTAGCTGTTCTTCTCTACAGATTGAGCCTGTGCCAGTGTCAGCAGAGCCTCAGGCGGGTGGCCCTGCCCAGCCTCCTCTTAAAGCAAAGCTTCCCATGGGTCCATGATTGCCCTGAGCCCGGCAGAGTGGGGCCCTGACCCTCCTGCTGCTGTGCTGTGCTTGTGCCCTTACCTACAGGCTCTGTTTTAGCTCAAAATAAAGGTCATTAAAGCCATCTATGTGTTATTTTGACTTGGGTAAAGTGTCATCATGCAAAGACATTTTGAGCACCTGCAGTTAACTTGCTCTGGTCAGAGCTATGGCTGATTTCAGCTGACACAGCAAGTACACAGATCAGTGCCCCAGTGCTGCAAGGTAACCCAGCCAGAAAATGAAGAATAGACCATTACTGGCTCTGAAATGTCTGGTCTGGGCAGTTTTTGCTTAGTGGGCAGCTGGAGAGCTGTGGCTGTGCCACTTGCTGCTTTGGTTTCTCAGGGTGACAGTGCTGGAATTGTGAGTGTGTCCCCTTGTGTTCAGTGCACTTCATTTGCAGATGTTGGGAGGTGTTGGCATGACAAATAACAATTTCTACCACTGCACAGCTTTGATCCATGGCCAGAATACATCCAGCCTGTGTACTCAGTATCTGGGTTCAGCAGTCTATGTCCTTAGGTTGAAGACTGACTGCATTCAAGCCTTCTTGGTAATTTTATTAAAAAAAAAAAATCAAGCAACCTTCTTCCTGACCCTGCAAAAATTATAACTTCTCAAAGTCTCATCCTCATTTTTTGAGTAAATATTTCCTAAGACAGGAAAAAGCACCAGCCTGGATTACCATCTCCAGTCAGTTCTCTCCCTCTCTTTATTTTTCCATCATCCTCCCTCCTAGGTAAGAATGTCCAGAGGCTTTCAAAGAGAAAGTTAATTGAATTTTTATTTTTGTTTATGCACAAAAGAGCATCTTTCTTTCACTTAGTGTTCAAAAGCTTTGTCAATGGTTCAGCTCATATTTAGTGTTACAAACAGAGGTGTGCTTAAAAATAATGACAATTGAACAACATTATAAGAGTCTTCCAGGAAAAACCAAAAAAGATCAGCCTTGGGAAACATGGGGAGTCTATCCAGAGTATTGGGAGATAGCACTGTTTCCCCATATATAAAGGGATGTGTATTTTAGGGAGCTGATCTAACTGGTGCATTGAGCAGGTCCACAGTGAATAGAAAGCTGTGGGCTCTTACAGAAGACAAAGATGCTTTTTGGAGCAGATAAGGACTGAGAAACTCCAAGTTAAGCTCTGGAGGGTTTTTTAAAATTTCTCATACTCCTCTTCCTTTAAGGAATTCAGTTGATGCACCTAAATTAGGAGATACCTTGGGTTTTCTTACACTCAGAAGAGTGGAGGCACTTGCTGAGGGGATTCAGGCAAACTGTTCATTTTATCCCTAGTGGAACAAAGTGTTGAAAATTACCTGGATTGTTTTATGTTGTTGGCTTCAGTCCTGCTAATCAAATTCTCACAGCAAGTTTTGTAATATACTAGGACAGTGGTACATTGAAAAAGTGTTTTCAAGTAAAGTTTCACTCCTATGATTTTTTTCTCATTCTAGCAGCTATAATAGAAATAAGCAGAGGAATTAAAGCACACTTATGCATCAATCTTTATGGTGGAACAAGGAGAAAATCCTATTTAAAGGGCACTTTTATTTAAAATCACATTGTAGCCTTTAATATACTGAATGTCTGGTACAACTTGTGAAACCCAGGAGCAGTAAATCACAAGGACTGACTGATACTCATCCAAGGATTTGAAAACAAACACAGCATTAAAGAGGAGCAACATTGACAAGGATATATTACAGTCTTTACAGCAAGGGAGACTGAAAACTTAAAACCCATTAGCATGATGCTTATCTTCAAAATGAGGCTTTGGGCATCTGAGGCTTTACAGATCAGTAAACTTTATAATGATAGCAGGGAACCCGATTGAGGGTTCAATTAGGGGTAGGATTGCACAATGCTTGGGCAAGTACAGCTCCTCAGGATCAAAGCAGCACTGCCTCTCTAAGAAAAAAATGTGCTTCTCTACCTTGTTTGAGCTCTTTTCAGTGTTAATGCAGGGGACCTGCTGGAAACAGCATACTTGGATTTTCAAAAGCCTTTTTGGTAAGAGCCCTCATAAGGGACTATTAAGGTATAATTGGGCACCATCAGGTAATGTACATTAGTAAAAATAGGCTAAGCTTCTGATATGCTGATGGACCCAGGATTTTCAAGGTCTTTCTGAGGAGAGACACATGAAAGTTGTCATGCAGAGCTCTGAGCAGAGGTGCACAGCAATAGTTGAAAGATAAAGAAGGGGCTGGAGTTGTGATAATGAAAATTATACAAGGATGGGCTGCACTTGAAAAACTGACACTGAATTCAGGTGGGCCAAACTGCTCCATGCCTTCTTTTCTAGAACAAATAAATGTGAGCCAACTCACAAAAAAAAAATGTTTTCCCCTCTTGCCAGCTTCTTGAGGATGTGAATTTATGGGTCAAAATGGATATGAGTGGGAAAAATGGGAGAACAACCAGGGAAGAGCTTCTGGGCTTGCTCCTAGCAGGGATGCTGGCCATACCAAATTTAGAGCAGCTCCAAGCAGAATTATACCTCAGCAAATTGTAATTAGTGATAGGCAATATAATTCCTAGAAGTCTGTGGGCAGAAATGCTTTGAGATGTGCTTGCTGAGTAGGTCAGAGTAGGTCAGTTTTTGGCATATTTGGTGACCATGGTGATCAATTCTGTATTTTCAGGAGTATTATATTTTATGCAGTTTAAGCACATCAGTGTGGTTTTTAACATGGCTTGTATTTATTGTGGATTGACCAAAGTAAAAAATCATAATAGGAATATATTGTTTATGCATGACATTATTAAGTAATTCTGTAGAGGCCTGATGTAATAAGCAGGAAATCCATGTGGGGAGGTTGGGAAAATTCACATTAATTCAATGTCTTATTAATTTTCATTATTTTAAATAATAGCAACCCCAAATATCTATGTTTCTTAATCAGTGTAACCCCAGCAGATCTTAAAATGTTTTATAAAGGAAGAAGAGCTCATTATCCTGTCTTACAGGTGGGAAAACAGAGGCACAAAGTAGCAATTCCTACAACCAGAAATTAGGCCTTGGTGTTTTGGATCCCAGGGCTGGGAGCTACCTGATAAGCTGTATCTCAGAGACACTTTTCCCCTAAATTGTTCAACCATGCAAGATATATTGTTAATATAGTGCTTAGAAAAATGTGTTAATTTGGATGTACTCATGTAATATTTTTCCTAGCTTAAGGCTGAGTTTTATACTCCAGCAAAAATCCCAGCATCAGTGGGAGCTAAATGCAGTTTCCTGGTAATGATTTCTGGACAGGATCTCTGTTCAGTGCATTGCAAAGTCAAGTATTAGTGCTTTTCAGAAAGCAGTGTTACTGCATTATAAGAAATCTTGTTTTTTGGAAGGCTGAATTTGAAAAGAAACATAAAATCCCCAAGATTTCTGTGAAGGGTGCCTTCCTAGACCTTGTAGGTCTATGTCTAGTGAAGTTGGTGTTCTGCTTGAATTCGGCAGACAATAACTCTAATGAAAATGTCAATTGTTATTTTTATTGAGGATACTCATACCAGTGATGCTGCAGCTTCTAAGATACCTAACCTGACAATGGACCAGCAGCAATTAATTTGCTGAAAGTCTGTAAAAACCAGAAAGGTTTCAGTTTATCCTTCCTACTCTGTAAATATGCATCTTCTGATAAAAAGCTGCATTGTTACAAAATTTGTGTTAATCTTTAAACATTCTAGTATCCCTTATGGAGCCAGGTGCCTACAGAGGTTATGATAAGAGACTTTGTTCAGGATGAAAAACCTTTCATGTCTGTGCTTACTGTAAAGTTCTTTAATAATATAGTGTCTTTTTCTATAAGTTGGCTGAACTACAATAAATTAAGCATGGTTCTAGTGCATAGTAGAAATGTGACGGATTGAAAAAAAATTTTTTTCTCTTCTGCATGAGCCAAAATCCAGTCCATATTTATATACGTGTCTAAGCATAACTCAGGATGCTGTAAAGACTCAACATATCAATTAGATGTGGGATAAAGATCTTATGCTGCTGCTTCTAAAGGTTATGCAGGAAAGGATTGCCCTGAAAACTAATTAGGATGACTGTGATAGTCAAATATATGAATGTATCTTAAAATTCTTCAGATGTTTTTCATCACAAATATGGGAAAGAAAGGGGCTGTAACTGGCATAATCTATAAGTCTTACACAACTTTAGTTCCCTATTATCTCCTGGCAGTTGACGACAACAATAAATTTTTCATTGTTGTAGGATGGGATGGTCTCCCAACCTAGTACTTCTTATTCTGCCTGATAACCCTCTCTCATGTGTCAAAATTCATTATTACCTACCCTGGGTAGCAATCTGTGATTCTGGTATTCTTAGGCAGGCTACTGTATCCTCAGAGTCATTTGCATGTCTCTGAATTTCAGAGGTTCTTCACCTAGGGATGCTGCAGGCAGTTGTACACAGCATGCAAACAGCCTCCTGCAAAACAAACTAGTACTTACAGTGCCACATAAGCAGAATTTGTTAAAAGAAAATAGTTTTTAAACTAGAAAACTTTTACAGTTTCTACTGTGCTTGCAACCCTACAGTACCCTGAGGTGAGTCATAAATAAGTGCCATGAATTAGAGGCCCTTTTCTAATATGCTGCTTGTGTGTTGTTCTGTTTTCCTGGGCTCTGACCAGTCAGGAATGCTCAGCAGGAGAGTCAGCTGGTGTATCAGCATTCTCAGCAGCTCTGAGATGTTTGGCAAGATACAGTTTTCCTCAAGACAGCTGGGGCTGGATGGCCACTCTGGAGATCATCTAGTCCAATTGCCCTGCTCAAAGCAGGGCCAGCTACAATGGGTTTCTCAGGGTCATGTCCAGTTAAGTCTCCAAGGATGGAGACTCCTCAACCTCTCTGGGCCACTTGCTCTAGTGCTCAGTCATTTTCACAGTAGAATACTTTTCCTTACTTCTAAGCAGAATTTTCTGTATTTCAGTTTTTTGCCCTTTGCCTCTTTTCCTCTCACTGAGCACCACCAAGATTAACTTGACTTTGTCTCCTTTACTCCCCCATCAAGTATTTGGGTAAGACTTCTTCCATGAGCATTCCCTTCTCCAAGCTGAACAGTTCTGCCTCTCAGTCTCACATCACGTGGGGCATCCCCCACTCTCCCTTAATGATCATCTTGGGCCTGCGTGGCACTCACTTCAGTTTGTCACATCTCCTTTGTACTGGGGAGTCCAGTGCAGGACAGAGCATACAGATGTTTCTCACCATTGCTGAGAGAGAGATCATCTCCCATGAGTGGCTCCCAGTGCTCTGTCAGCTCATTTCTCCAGTCTGTTTGGGTCTCAGTGTCATGGTGCTCAAAACAGAAGCTTCCAGCCTCGGTCATTGTGAGAGTCTCCTTTTCCCAACCAGCCAAGCTTAGACTGTCGCTGTGTCTCCTTCAGTACAGCTGAATGTTCAGGCTCTTGTACCTGCAAAGTCTTGGAGAAGATCTGGACAACTTCATCCTATCATCTCTGCCGCTCCACAGTCAGCAGATCTGCCCCCACAGCTCTTCTCTTGGGGAGAAGAAAGGCTCTCTACCAGCACACAAATCCTGCAGGCAGGAGCAGTCCTTCCATCCAGCCCTAGCAAGAGTCCCCAGGCACCCCTGTGGGGCTGTGTCTTCCATGGGGAACTTCATCTGTGCCAGCACCCTGCTCAGATGCTCTGGCAGCTGCTGGGACCATTCCTTGTGAGGCACCACCACCACCACCACCACTGAGCCCATGAAGGCTGCCCTCAGCCGAGCTCCTGGCTCCCTTCTGCAAAAACTGCTGCAGCACTTTGTTAGGTAGCTCCACATGTCTTTCCTTCATGCAGCATCCCAAACTTCCCTCTGTTCTACCAGTGCTCTGCAGCCCTGGTATCACCAACACCTCGGAGGGCTAATGAGCTCTATTAATTACTGATTGCAGAACAGCCCCACATTTACAGTAGTGAATCATTATGCAGCACCCCACTGGGACTGCAGGAAAGGATTAATCCAGACAAATTACAGACTCATCTGCCCAGTTTGGGGCTGTAAAATAAGGAATATGTTTTTCAGAAAGAAAAAAAAGAAATCACAATAAAAGAGCAAAATGTGTTAGGAGTGAACATCTGTTCATTCTGATTTCAACTGGACTAAGAAAGGCAAAAGAAAACTTCTGCCTTTATCAGACAAAACTTTGAGACTTTGTTAAACATGAAAAAAGGAAAATTATGCAAACTAAAGTAGCACATTCTATTACCTATTAATACAGGTCCTAGTTCCTAGAGACTGAAAAATCTTGAGAAACTGCAGTAAAGTGGAACAGAATGTGATTTATGTAGGGTTACATGGAATTTGCTTGAAAATTCCTGACATGGGTGCCAAAGAAGTTTGAATCATAGTTGAAATAGGGAAATGGTGTAAGTGACACCTGATTCCAACACGGAGTCAGAACAGCAATGAAAGAGAAGGAAAAACCTATTGTTTATGTGATACAAAAAACTGACAGTCATGCTCAACCAAAGCTCTTGTGACAATTTTTAGACATTCTCTGTATTAATATTTGATTGTGGCATTCAGTTTTGAACTATAGTCTAGGATAACAAACCCTCTCCTGTGGAAACAGACACAAGGGAATGAAATATGGGAGACAATTTAGAGAGAAATAAGTAGGAAACAGGGATTGCTTAAAAACCTAAGAAATTTAGGGGCAACAGTTTGAGCAAAACTCTCCATGCTGCAAATTCACTTAGCTTTTAGAGCTAAAACTAAACCTGATTGAAGCACTGGGGCATCATTGTTTTCTTCTCATTTTACCTGCTCTCTGCTCTCAGTGGAGGTTAGTTTTAAATGGCCTTGTCAAAACCTAATTGCAGTTTTGTAATGGCTAATTCCCAGGCTATTTAGGCACTGAAGAATCAATTCTGAGACATGTCTAAGAGGGGTTTGTGAAAGGATGGAGAATGCTGCTGAGATCAATCAGCCTCCTAGTTTTTAAATCACACAGGAAATTCAGGTTAACATCTCTGTTCTGGTTGATTGATCCCATGTCTCAGAGAAATGCCCTCACTAACCACCTTTATTCTCGCAAATGTGTGAATCTGTAAATTAATTGAATGTTCACTGGGTGAAAGAAGATTCATGTTGAAACTGGCTCACATCAGTCTGTGGTGTGGGCACTGGAATAAGGGCTTCTACCCTCATCTTCTACATCTCAAATGAGGGCTCCAGCCACAGGCAGCTGCAGGTGGGACACACACAACTTTCTGCTGGTCATTTCAGGCACTCCGGTTCCACACACATAGTGACAGGATTGTGCCTAGATGGGACAAAACTCCTGGTTTGATAATCTGGCTTGAAGGTCAATGCCCTGAAGGAATAGGTGGTGTGTGGGGAAGCCACTAGATCTTCCACATCACCAAAAACCTCTCCAGCCGGGTGGACATGGGGACACAGCAGGTGCACCGATGGTGGCCAGAACAGAAGGGACCTGTGGGGATCCAGGACATGAGAACTAGAATCAAATCCTTTGCACTAGAATCAAATTGCCTTGACTGACAGCATGAAGAAAAGGCTGTGAGTGCTCCTGCAACTGAGCCAATTCCTTTTGCATTTTGCATTAACCTCACAAAATTTCATTTATTTTTTATGCTTTAAAAATCAATGAACTTGCTTTGGGAGCAAGGAAAGAAAAGCTCAAGCTGAATCATGTTTAAGTTTGGCTATTTAAAGGTCATGATATTTGTTAGCATGTGTAATTATTGGATATAGAGCAGGGGAATGGAAAATAGTTCAAAATTGGATTCAAGATACCTGATGACTGACCTGGTGAAACTGATGACTCTGATTTCCTTCAGTCAGAATGCCTATGTTAATTCTGGGTTCTAAAGTGATGGGGAGTGCTTTGCACATGCAAGAGTGCGGCTAGAGAATGGAATTTCTTTGCTAGATTTTCCTGAATTAGCCCAGTCACAAGAAGCTTCAGGACTGGTTAATGTTTAGTCTGTACTCAACAGACTTTTTTTTTAGGAGGACAGGAAAAGAAAATTGAAACAGGGAAGTCAAGTAATCAGTCAATAATATGGGATATTTTAAGTTAACCTACATAATACTACCCTTAGGAACCATTTATTTACCAAAAGTGCAGTCAAACACTTCAGGTTTCCTTTCCTGGAGAGGTGGTTGATGCCCCAAAGCTGTCAGTATTTAGGAGACATTTGGCCATGTCCCTTAGTAACAGGCTTTAATTTGGTGAGCCCTGAATTGCTCAGGCAGTTGTACTAGAGGGTCCTTCTAGGTATTTTTCAATTGAAACATTCTGTCCTATTGTATTCTAAAGTATTGGCATGTTTTTCACTGCATGGACAATGTTTTCCTGTCTACAGACATGCTGAGTACAACTGCAGGTTCCTGCTGTAGGTCAGGTGTATGCTGAGGTGGCTCAGTGAGGGGAGAGGTATTCAGTATTTGATTCAAAGACACCCAGCAAAAATATTCAATATTTTTATTGATGACATGGACGAGGGGATTGAGTCCTTTATTAGTAAATTTGCAGACGACACTAAGCTGGGAGC
>VWZP01000837.1:1447679-1493619 GCA_013396995.1 Dicaeum eximium
GAGAAGACTGGATGAGGCTCTGGATGCCATGGTTTAGTTGAAGTGTTAGGGCTGGGTTGGACTCGATGATCTTAAAGGTCTTTTCCAACCCTGTGATTCTGTGATTCTGTGATTAATACTGCCCTTAAATTCAGTGACAACTGGAGCAGGGCCTGTCTAGAGCTAATCAAATGTTGCAAGTCTATCACCTGTTTGTATTTTTTATGCAGTTGAAATAGTTGATTGTACTATGAGAAATAGGGAATACTTTTACTTGAAATAATATATTTTCTTTAAAGGAATAATTCCAATAATTTTCCTTGATTTCCCCTTTTGAAATCCAGAGGAATGAAGTCACAGGTGGATTTCCATCTGTCCATCACTTGGCAGATAGTATAAAGAAGACAAATAACTGCATGATACAAAATAATGTAGTGACACATATCTTCAAGTAATGGATATGCACCAATACCATTTCCACTTACTGCTGTTCAATCTTTTTTTTTTTTTTTTTATTTATAAGGAGAAGAAAGCTCACTTGTGACTGCATACATTAAAGCAAAGTAGTAAAATTTCATCAGGCTTGCACTGCAGAGCTTCAGGTCAAAAGAATTCAACCATGTCATGTAAATCAACACATAAGGAAATCCAAGTCCCACCAGAGTGGGGTTAGGTTAAGCACCAGCCCCACCCCCAAAGACAGGCTCTTTCATCTCTTGTCAAAAATAATTATCCCTTTAAATATAACTGCAGACATTCTCATTAGCAATACAAATGTATCTCTAATTCAGTGTTCTGGTGAGATAAAAGAGAAAAAGAGAGAAATGAAATCACAAAGCCCAGTTTTCAATCACTTTTAGCAGTTTCTGCCAAGGATGGTTTCAAAGTCCACTATACCATGGTAGCAGATTCTGGAGGTCCTTCTAGCCCTGCCTGAATAATTTCTAAGGTAGTTCTGGCATAAATTGGGCTGTAAAGCATAGAGAGTTTTGAAGGGTGGGGAAGAAAGAATAAATATTTCTCAATCACTTTAAAGTAAGTTTGGGAGTGACAAAAATGTATCAGCAGTTTCTAAATAGGAAATTGTCTCATGTTTTCATGCTTTCCATGAACAGCAATTAGCACTGTATGGAAGCCTGGGTGGATGGCTCCCATTTTAAAACTCTGACTGGCTCACTCATTCATGCATAGACAAGATTCCTTTACCGCTAGAATATGTAACTGGACCAAAAGTCATGGGATTTGAATATAGTTGCAGGTATCCTATTTGGTCAAGAATTAGCTAACCATTGCTTGCTTGTTCAAGAAATAAAATAAAATTATCTGATTTATACCGACTGCCTGGAGCTCTGTGAGTGCTGTTTGTTGCATTATGTGCTTCATGCCTTGTCTCACGTGTTACAAGTTCTGTGACTTCTAGATCAGCATTTTTTAAAATCTGTGTTCATATTCCAAATATGTAGTACACTGCAGGCACACCTTTACACCTGACCATCTTTCTCTGAGAATAAAAACAATGTACAGGGTATTCCTTCAGCCACATCACAGAGTCACAGAACCATGGAATGGGCAAGGTTGAAAGGGACCACAATGGATCATCAGGTCTGTTGGGTTAGATGAAATAGAAAAACCTTATAGTCGTGACTGTCCAGACTTTGAGAATGTGAAACATGTGGGGGATGTGGAATTAAAGGCGAGTTTTGATCTGCTGCTGAGTAACTAGAAAACAATAAGATGGCCAGCAGAAGGCCATCTCCTTAATGCAAGAATGCTGCATTATCAGGAGCCCGAGGGCCAAGCAGACCACACCTGCTTGGTGGGAGGCATCCAAAGAGTACTCTTTAGAGTTTAAAATGTAACTTAGTATGTTAATGTAGTGGTTCCTATAGGCTGTATGTAAATGCTGTAGAATTTGTATCTTGGACTAGATTGGTTAGTGTAAATCAGAATATTCAGTAGAGAAGAAGATTTAATGCATTGCAACAAGAACCTCACTCTCTTACTACTTTTACTCTTATTCTCTTAACCCTCTTACTACTTTTGCACACTCACTCTCTTACTACTCTTGCACCCTTACTCTTTTACCTCTTGCTACTTTTACTCTCAATCTCTTACGTCTTACTCTCTTCTCTCTCTTCTCGGTCCTGCTCTGAGCTGCGCCTTACAGCTCTTAGCAGGATCCCTTTAACCCACACCCCAAGCAATAAACTGTTTGCTCCTAAATTTAGCTTAGGACTTATAAAGATCTCTCATCTCGGTTTTGTCCCGTTGCCGTCCGTCCACAGACCGCCCAAACCCCGCAAGGTCCAACCTCCCTGCTCAAGCAGGATCGTCCTAGGGCACATTGCACAGGATTGTGTCCAGACAGTTCTTGAATATCTCCATCCTCTTCACACCCTCTGTTCAAATACTTACATACATTGATGAGGTCCCTTCTCAGTCTCCTCTTTTTGAGGGTGAGCAGGCTCAACTCTCTCAACTTGTCCTTGTGAGAGAGATGGTAATCTTTCTGGGGAAGAGGAGTGATAATTAAATTTACTTTCTGTCATCATATGGATGTTGAAAGACATTCTTTAACTTGTAGTTTGTCTCAGAACCAGCCAGCAACTGAATGTTAAGCTTTTTCCTCATGTCCCTAACATCTAGTAATGGGCTGGTTGTTACTATAAGGTTGTTTACTGCCTAGTAATCAGCTGCTTGCCACCAGTAGCAGTGCTTGTGAAAAGCAGATTTGCTAGTCTTTGTCAAATGGTTGTGTAAACTGCTTATTGAAGTGAATTATTTTCCAGCCTTGAAATCAGCTGTCTATTTTTGGTCTGGTCTGTGTGAGAGCATGTAGCATTGCTCAGGACATATTTGATTACGTTCAGAATGTTGTATTCAGGAAGTTTGCAAATGAAGCTACCCATCTTGTAACAGATGAGAATGCTGTGGCTGAAGATAATTTTATCCTATTTATTATTTGATACATTTAATTTTTTGTCGTATTTCCAGAAATTCATACTGAGAGATTATTTGGATAAACTAAGTATTTAAAAAACTTTAAATCATGATGCTATTTTTCTTCTTTGTAGAAGTGTTTGCTCCAAAGGTTACTGAATAACATCCAATTTTCTCTACGTCTGTGTTATGAAAACTGATTTTACCCTCCAGTCTAAAACCCAGTCTACAATTTTAAAACTGAACTGAGCTTTTGCTCAGATTTGTAATATCATCCATAACCCCCATCTTGCCAGTTTGGTTTCTTGATATGGCACCAGCCTGTGCATGTTAATGTGGTCATAGTTGCTGTGACTATAAGATTCCAGCCTGACCTTCAGAAATTAAGGGCAAGTTTCATAAACTGACAATTAAAAAAACACTTTAACTTGGAACTTTCATAATGTGATTCTTCAGGGCAGCATAAACCCAGGAGGACACAGTGGCATAAATTTGCAGTCATATAGGCTATCTCAAATCAGTAAACAGTCCAGTTCGATAGTGGTATATTAAAAAAAAAAAGCTGTTCCACTATAGGAGTAGTTAAATGCCAGAGCAGCCTCACTTGCCAGAAGAATTGTGAAATCCCATTTACTGGAGATCTTTTAAAGCAGCTAAAACAGATATCTTTCAGGCATGTCTGTCTCAGAGCAAGAGGAGAGACAAAATGATCCCCTCAAGGTCTGTCTCAGCCCTATGTATCTAGAATTCCAAACTGGGCAGTTATTCATTAAAAAGGAAGCTTATTTATAATGTAAGTCTGTTATTTCCTTAGACCAGTGACAGTGACAAGTTCTCGAGGTCAGCTATACCAGTGAGAGGTTTATAATGATGCCATGCCTGTGGAGCTGACACCCTGCTGAAACGCCTGTGCACAATAATTATTGTAGCAACAGACCAGTGTTCTCTCCAGCCTGCTCATGCAATTTCAATTTATGATCAGTTGAATTGTCTTAGTGATAGATATTTTGAATTCACTTGCAGTTCTAATATTATTTGCCAAATACAACAGTTGCAGTTCAATGTTCTGACTATGACAAAGAAAAGACCGATGAGGGGATTTTCAGTGAGTATTTCATGCAGTTTAGCCTCTGCCACTTTATGGATAGAAAAGCTTTAATGGGAAACCTGTATTGCTGTTTTTATATGTTGTGCCTTCCTGATACATATTTCAGAGCTTTGTGAAGAAACTCTGGAAAGTTATTTAGTTTTCAAAGTGACCACAGCACAACTCTGCTATCTTATTTCTACAGTTGTGCAAGTGAATTATTATTCTGGCAATTATTGTTACTTGAATTATTTGCAAGATCTACAGTGTTTATTCCAAGGAATGACAAGATTTTGGGCTGGGCACTTCTTCAGGCTTCTGTATTGCTGAGAATAAGAGTCACTTGTTCTGATTTCTTACACCCTCATATTTTAAACCATGGGGAACTGTGGATTAATGAAGCTAGTGCAGTCAAGTAATGAATTCTGGAATAGCTGTGTGTGTCTGTGATTGATACAGTACTTTCTATATAGCCATATCCAATCACCTGGAAGTAACCTGATGTTTTTCTCTTTGTTTCAGTAGTCTCCAAGATTTCCTGACTTTTAGTCTCTTAAAAGCTACTAGAGAAGTTCAACCTCCTGAAATAAGCTTCTCAGTCTTAATGTGGACCTCTTTGCTCCTAGCTATCATGGGTCCTTATCTCCTTCTCTCTCTGCTTACTTTAGCCAGCTGGCCCGCCACATCTCTGATGGGAAGACAAAGGAATCCATTTTCACAAGAACTGCATTTTTCCCAGGCTAGCAACATCAATATTTTTCTCTTCTAGCACTGTTATTCACAATACAGATAGACTAGTGCATGGTTTTCACAGTCTGTCTTAAAGGCTGAGTACAGGTAAGCAATTTGGCTGTGTAATAAGGCTCACTCACAGTCATCCTCACTTAACTTTGCTTCCTGGCCAGGACAGTTTCTGACAAATTTTCACTTTGCAGAGCTAGTGCTGATTTTATAGTTGTCTAACTTTAATTACNGAAGAGAAACAGACCACATACAAACCCATGTTTGGATTAGGATGTCCTGTGCTGACAATGCCTGGAGTCTGACAGAGTAATAGCAAGGAATACCTTACATGCTTGCTGGGGTCTTACTTTTCCCCAAGTGTCTGTTTATGTCTGCTGTTAAAAAAAAGCTATTGGGCTAGGAAGACCTTTGGTCCAACCAAATGCTGCTCTTCTGTATTTAGCAGTCATGTCACAGAAGTCATTACCAGCATATATGCCATGCAACATAAGAAGAATTTTCAGCCTTTTTTAGCAATGTGTGAGCAGCCTCTGAAAAAGATTATGGACCATAAATCTCTAAAACAGCTCTTTGTATTCTGTCTTTCAAGCACCTATGTGAAGTGTGGATGCTTTCCACAAACCATCCAGGTGGACAAAACAGGATCTATGTTTGGGTGTTTCACCTGAACTGTGGAGAAGCTTTTTGCTTTTCATAACTAGAGGGAATGCATGGGGCCTAATTTGGGCTGAGAACTACACATGTGGATGTCCTTCTGAGGGCCAGATTCCACTTCCATGTGCTGAGAAACTGAGACTTGTTTGCCAGGACTAGGGCCAAAGGGGCCTGGCTGGCTCCACATCTTGTGGGTGAAGTAATGCCAAGTTAATGCTCAGGGCCATGAGCCAAGGCACTTTGGAAATTTCTTTATGTTTTATTTTACATTTTTTTATAGCATTTTCTATTCACATTCCTCTGCACAGAACTGACACCAGGGATCAATCTCGTGCCACTGAAATTAATAACAGGACTTTAGTCAGCTTCAGCGAATATCATGACCAATGTTTATTCACGTCTGTGGCAGCTTGGATATCCATCCTGCTCAGACACCTAATGTATCATTGCCATCCAAATTCATGCACCAGTTGCAGCAACTCTTTCCTTACTCTCATAATTGTTCCTTTCATCTCAGTTTTCTTGCCACTGTTGTGTTCCCTTTCCAGAGCACCACTCCCAGCACAGTAGCAGAGTCTTTGGCAATGCTAATCCCATCCCTGCCAGCCAGTAAAGGAGCATTGTAACTTTAAGTCACAGAGTTCAGCGTGTGTCTGCTCAGGTTTTGTGTATAGTTTATCCAGTGTTCTACTTCACCATTATGATTCACCTTCATGTCAATCCAATGCATTTAAAATCCGCCTCCAGCTAATGGGTTCATGGTGCCAGGTCATTTTCTGACCTCAGACAGCCCTGATACTTCATATTCCAAGGGGAGAGTCTGTGTCATCTAACAAAATGATCAAGTCAGCCTCTTAAAAATGCATTTTTCAGTCCATTCTGGTTTCCTCCTAGCTCCCATCCCTCTAGTTGTTTTTTTCACCACACAACGTGTAGAAAATGGTCTTGCTGATTCCTTGACATTATATCTTGTTCTCAAACAATTCCTTGGATATCTGTTAACTAATAAATTCTACAGCCATAATAAGAAAATTATCTGTGGTCAGAGAAGTCCAAAGAGTTATATGAATTTGCTAAAAGCAGAAAGAATTTCTTGATAAAGTTCATTGCAGTCTATATCTTTCAACCTAAATTTATTAGAGCTAGCATTAGTCAAGACTGACCCTTCTCTTACTAGAATTTGTGAGAATCACAGTTTACATTGCTTTGCCAGGGCAGTCCTGAGAATCAACTACCCTGTTCAAATACCAGGCACTGAGGGCAGCTCCAGGCATGGTGCTTGGTGCACCTCGTGTGATAACATCTACCCCAGAAACTCCTCATCCCAAAACTTGATTTTCCATCTTGAACTTTGTGGTCTCATGATATAGTGTCCCACGGGGGAATAACCTCACCTTTAAGAGCCTTAAAGGAGAAGGGGTGGACAGCCCAGAATCAGAACTTGTACTTTATTCCTGTCAAGAACCTAAATATGTTGGTGTGTGAGGTGAATCACAGTGGCCATGGCCAGACAATAGACCCCATAGTCTGTCCCCAAGGAACAGCACTTGCATGACCATAAAAGTACCCAAGATCCTGGAGAGACAGGACTGTATTTTTTGGGGAGAGTGAGGAAGGGTATGTTCCAGTTGGGCACTGGAAGGGGGAAATCAAGCTATGGTTCAGACAGCTGGAGTTTGCTTGCTTCCACATGTTCCACGTGTTCAGCTTTGCAATATTTCAGCAAGTTTCGGGAGATATTGTCATGAGAATTCCCGCACCTGAGGCTGTACAGAAACTCCTGATGGAGGAGCTCTGTCATGCAGGCATCTGGAGAAAACAATGCCAGACCTCTCATGAGGGTACCTGCACTGCAAGGCTGTGCTTCCCTGGCATGTCCTCTTCAGGAAAAGGTCCCTGTGCAGGGATGCCAGGATGGGAAGGCAGGCTGGCTCTGGGGGTGCAGCAGAGGGGAGGGCAGCACAAGGAGGGTGGCAGGAGCAGCCTCAACCAGACAATGAGCTGGCTCAGGAGTGAGGAAGCTCCATGGGGGTCCTGGCTGTTTTCCTTTCAGCCTGGCACCATGGCATGTGGGAATGAAAGGTCAAGCTTTTGGCAGCAGCAGAGATGGAAAGCCTGAGGAATCACTGATGTTGGGCTCTGAAAGGAAAATGTTTTCTCTCCCACTAAAGACAGATTGTTTGAAATATGTGTATTCATGATATTTGTGCTATAGAGTGACAAAAAGGCCATGTAATATCTATTCCACCTGGCTCCTGCTCTCCAGTGGCAAAGGACCTTGGTTAGAATTTTGAGCAGGGGGGAGGTTTGGTCTTGGAGATGGGCTGTAAAAATTGCCTGTCAGTGAAGGCAAGCTGGTGTAGGATTCTTCCAGGCAGTGAAGGACCTGCCATCTGGGAGGAGGGAGGGAAGGCTGCCTGGGTGCTGGTGCAGCCAGCCCAGTATGAGAGATGACTGGGCAGCCTGCATGGACCCTGTGGCTTTACAGAGAACATCCACACACAGCTGGCAGGGTGTGATGTGACACTGTGTACATGCAGGTAATTTGATTTTGCAGATACAGCTGCAGAGCAGCCTGGATGCAGTATGAGCCAAAGAGTCCAGGGACTGAGACCATGGTCCTTGCTAAAGTATTGAGCCATGTGCAGCCCATGGCAACCATGGTTACCAAAATGTGGGAGCAAAGGGGAGATCCCTGGAGAGAAGATAGCTGTGAGCCCATGAGAGGAAAGTGCTGGCATAGCACCAGCCTACTTCTGTGTCTGATCCTAATGTCAGCAGGACTTACTAGCTTGGGCACAGTGCCACAGTAATGCTGCTTTTGGACCCAAGCTAGATTATATCTGGCCATTTCAGAGTGTTAGCAGAGGGAGTATGGCTCAGTTTGCTCCTTCCTGCATAGACATGTCCTAAGGGGGTTGGAACAGAGTCATTCCTCATGGTGGAATTTGCTCAGGAGACTGTTAAGTTTTAATCACAGAAATCTACCAAATTATATTGACTAATGAGTGGTATACCTCACTTTTGACTGATTCTTAATAGGGCTCGTCTCTTTAGCAAGTCCAAGGACACTCCAATTATTTTCAAACAAAAATCAAGCAAAAGTTTCATTAATTTACCAAGAATCACACATGTGTGTGATTTATAGTATGGTAGATTAAGCTTCAATATCAAATGCTGTAGGCACATACTGCATGCTACACTGAGCCTTACATGGGATTGACATAAACCAGAACTGAGGTCAAGTAGTTATGGAATATTGCTCCCTAAGAACAGTGCAGCTCAGCAAGAATTCGATTTATTTTTAATATTTGCTCATCTGTTGTTTAATATTTTTTAAAAAAATATTTTTCAATCTGCTAGCAATTCTCCAAAGAAAAATGAATTTATCTTAAGGCAATCTAAGGCATATGGTTCCATCAGAAGGGAAAGGGTTTGATTTAAAACACCAAAAGCAAATGTTTCAAGTTATGGTTTGAAAGGCAAATTGACATCTATATGTCCGAGGTAACTGAGTTTGGGTCTAAACACAGAATTTCATCTGCAGTGTCCTATAATTGCAAACAACTCTGTGTGTTAGTACAAGCAAACTTGCTAGCCCAGTGGGACTGTCCAGTCATGCAATGGATCCACCAGGAGTGCAGGAAATGTGTTTCTGCCTTAGAGGTTACATCAGACAACATGGGTAAGGATTCCAGATCCAGGAGCATTGCAAGTACTCCACAGGGTGTGGAAGACAGCTGAAGTACAAGACTTCTGGTCCCAAAGGTGGTACTCAATGAAATATGTCAAATTCAGTAAGATGGCCATTTTTTTCAGTGAAATGTTCCAGGAAATGCATTGCAGTCAGGTTGTTGTTTTTCTTATATTACACACTGAGCCCTGGAATACTTCCTCACCATCTTCACAGTGAGCACCTTGATAACTAGAGTCATTCACTCATAAGTTTAAATGTTTTGATGTACTTAGTCCAGAGGAAACAATTCCACTAGAGGAAGGAACAATGCCCTTCTGCAACAACAATACTGATATACTCTTCTGGACAGGAAAATATTTTTCTTCCCACTTTTTCTTTCTTTGGGAAGGATTTGAAGGTAGACTCTTCTCCAAAAACCTGAACTCATAGGGAAAAAAATAGAACCAAGAGGAGCCACCAATGATGTGGCCCAATTGCCTACACTTCCCTGAAAGTGTCCTTCAGGTAAGATAGAAGACTAGAAATTTAGATCCCAAAAGATTTAAACAGAGGTGGGCATCAAGTTATGCAGCACTATTATCTGAACTGAACAGCTCTGTGACAAGCGGACTTCAGTGCCTAAACATAATCTCATTCTCTTGGGAACCTCTGGAACACAAGGTGGTGTTCCACAATGTTCCTGAGTCACACTTTTCAGCAGAGCAACACCAGGTACAGCTGGGTCACTGTCTCCACTTGTGAATCTTTTACCTTTTGCACAGTAGTCTCATCCTATTTTCCAAGTGATTCTGTGTTTTATCAGAGGCTTATTGCAGATCAGATAAAGCATTGCTCTGGGGACTGTGTGTGGATTGCAGAGCTCCAAGGCAGCACAAGGAACAATGGAAGGATTTGGAGGCTGGTATAAAATTGTTACTTAGCAGCAGAAAATAAGGTAATAAAATGAACAAGGGTACAGTTAACAAGCCAAGGCCAAGAAAAATATAAGATGCCAAGAAGAGAAAACTTTAATAGAGGGAAATGTCATAAGAATCAATAAAATGGGCCAGAAAACTGTGTCTTTCTGCATTAAGTGATGCAGACAGTGTGAAACAGATGCTCTTTCAATGTCATCAGCAACTTGACAAGTTGGATAAATAATTGTTGCCAAGAAAAATAAAAGCATGTGCAGTCAGTGTGGGTGGTTGCCATGATTGCCATGACCTCTGGTTCAAATGCAGTTACAGAGATGATGAAAAAGAAAATAAATATGGAAGTGGCTGGGGAAAAACAATTAGCTTCCCACAGATGGGCCTTCGGCATACCATACATTGTAGCTGCCTTTTTCATCGTTACTTTGGGTGGCAACATGGGAAATAATAAAAGGTGCAGAATTATAGGACAGCCTTTCCTGAGTCCTTCCCATAAAAAGGGAGAAACTGTTGGTCTGGAAGATTTGTTATGAGGAAACTAACAGACAATTCAGCTGCAAAACAACTAGACACAAAATCCCCACCTGACTGCTGCCACACGTGTCAAACCTTCAGAGCTCCCACTCTGCAACCATGTACCACATGAGGTGTCATTGGTGGGAGGGAGCTCAAAGTTTTCTTCAAGGCATTTCTACACTTGGGGCTCTCAGTGCAGTGTGAGGAAGGACTCAGTTCATGCACAAACCCTCTGAGGACACAAGGAGAAGGCACTCCAGTGCCTTGGAGTATCCTTCTCAGATAATAGCTTAGTGTTCATATAAAACATGACAGGAGGAAGCCCTTGCTCAGGTCACTTGGTCCAGACATGTTTACTTCATTCCCATCTTTGTCTGAGGAGAATAATTCCACATCTACAATCTCTTGGATGAAAATAGGGTGTCTTCTATGCAGAGTCATAGACAGAATCACCTGAGTATCACATTCATTCTCTACACACATCCTCTAAATCCCATAAGACCTGAGAAACAGGGTCAGATTTATATTGATGTCAATCCCACTTAAATCTTACTTTAGGAAGGTGAGAGACAAGAAAGACATGTATTGAGTCAGTCACTTGGACATCTTGTCCCTATCTCAAGGACAAACAATGTATTTTTATACCTCCTCTATAATTTTCAATTCCTTAAGCATTTCAGCCATTGAAAATCCTCATCTCAGTTCCTGAGCAATTTCAGTTACATAAACATAGAAGTGGGTGTTGGTATAATTTGCTACAGTCCCAAATAATCTGTGAGGTAAATTGTCAGTAACAAAGCAGGGAGTGAATATCAAATAAATAACAATGTTGTTCTTTCCTCATGGCACTTTGGCAATTACTTGGGAGGCTGATTTGTGTTGTGTAGTAAATAATGGGCGAAGGAAGAGAGTATAAAACTTTAGACTATTGACAGCATTTGTCCAGTTAAAATACATGCCTTGCCCACAACCATATAAAAATAGCACTGTAATAAGCATCAACAGTGGTGACATAGCTAGAGCAGTGACAGAAATATTTAAACTCCCTGCTTTAACATTTGGTGTAAGACAAAATTTCAGGGTGTTTATTAATTCTTGATCTAGGACTGAAATATTTTGATGAGAAGGAAGAACAACCACAAACCACACATCTGAGCTGTCACTGTGGCTTTGTCCTGCATAATACAAATTGAGTGGCCTGGCTAGGCCACCACTGGCAACAGAGGAAGGGTGGCACAAGCATGAGCCCCTGGCAAGGTCTGGGATTTCTGGGTAGAATGGAGGAACTGGGAGGTGGCTTGGCTTCCTGGTCATCTTGATGGAGGAGGTGTAAATTTCAAATCATCAAAGGGTATTACCAGTTTTAGGCTTCTCTGAGATTTCAGAAAGTTAACACCCTTAGTCCTTTTTCCTTTTAAGAGAGCTGAAAGCTCTTATGGCAATACTTCTGAACCTTGGCATCCAAAATACAAGTTTAAGGTTTACTTTCAGCCCTCATCCCTCATACATATGATGACTTTGCTCCACCCTTGATGCAGGTGAAGGCTCATACTCAAGGCTGGCTCAGATTGTAGGTTTTGGGTTGCTCTCTGGTTTTATTCCCAGACCAACCAGAAATGTCAAGTGTTTTATTTCAGAACTTTGCTCTAACATCAGTAGAATAAAACCAAAGCCCCAACAGTAACACCTATTGTTCTCCCTGGTGATTTAAAAAGAGCAAGTAATACTATTAATGAGCAGAGCTGGCAAAGTATTTAGTGGTCAGTTGGGTACAGGGAGGGTCTCAGAAGATTTGGCAAGGACCACTGATCCTATCTACTGCTCCTCAGAGCCACTGTTTCACACAGGACGATATGGTTAATGTCTTGCTGATTCTTGAATGCCTGCCCAGTTTCTCTGTGTGATCCTATCACTAAAGTTGATAAATAGTTCTGCCTAAAGCAATAAGACCACAACATATTTGCCTCTTTGAACTAGAGTAATTCTGCTGCCAAACCAGAGCTCCCAGCCTTTCAAGGTTCAGCTGGCAGTTACATGTATATTGACATTTCTTTTTACCCCAGGCCAGATGAGGGAGAAGTAGTTTCTTACTTTATAAAGCACTTTTCTTCCCATGGTGTGACAGCTTTTAATACTGCATTTTGAATGGAGAGTGAAGGTGGTTTCCACAGAGATGGAGAGACCTTCAAACTTTTCTGTTCCCAAAGAGGAAAGACACACTTCATTTAAACACAGAGGACCTGAAACACTTTTTAAACTTACCTTTCCAGTAACCTACAGTGCCTTTCCTTTCAAAGCTGTCCTCTGAAGTTAATCAAGATGCTTCCCAGCCTGTTTGTAGATTACCCATGCTGGAGAGGAGCTTTCCTTAATGCATTGCTTTGGTATACATTACTTTTTCATATCAGATCATCCAAGAGGTTTTGAGAAGGACTTATGAAAAAAAAAGTAAATATGTGTGTCATGTCACAGAAAGAAATTGCAGTCATCTGCTGTTCAGAGGATTTAGTTGTAATGCTGCAGACAAAGGTTTATGTGCTATGAAAGATTACACTTCTACATTTCTCAGCAGGTTTAATTCTATTTTTTGCAACTTTATGTGGAAGAAAATCTAAGTCAGGCTTCATTCTCAGAAAAGTAAATTCTCTGTAAAAATCTGAATGTGATGTCTGCCTAAACCAGCATTTTTATCTTATAGTATAAAATAGATACCTATATGCCTATGAATTCTGTTCTTGGTGAAATTTCACATGATGTGCTATATTCCCTATTTTTCTGCAGAGCCAATTTCAAGTATATTTATCTACTAAAGATTTGATGGCTGTCTGGCCCCCTCCCCTTACTCTCAGAAAAGCAGTGTGGTGGCAACTCTCCACCTTTCCTTAACTCACCAGAAATTGCAGGATATTTTCTTTTCGTGTATTTTTCATGATACATTTAGGAAGCAGGAATTTAAGCATTAGGAATTTCAAGCTGAGGCTGAGAAAATAAGCATAACTGGTTTTAGGAGAGCTATGGGGTCTCTTCATATAAACTTGTTCACTATTTCTATATTAATGATATCATGTCTGAAAAAATTTGATCTCTTCAGTTTAATGCCAAGGTAGAGACAAGCAGAGTGGAGTGCACAGAGTGGTTCTTTCCAGGCTCTGTCAAAAAGGGTCTGTCAGAGATGTGCTAATTTCACCTTATTTTAATCCCCTAGTTACAACATAGCAGCAGTTGGAGATGGAACAGACCTACAGGTCTTGCTTCTGATTTATACCCATGGACCAACACGGGGTGTTTATCATACATTTTATTAGTCTTGTTCTCTCAAATTTAAAATATAGCTTGATTGGTGGCTAAGTGTTGTCACTGGCCACATTTTTAAAGTTGTTACGGCAACAGCAATTACGTGGAGGAACTGCAGTTTAGAAACCTGGTGGAAATGGTTCTATTTTGGGCTCTAATAGCTCTTCTCTGCCAGAGGAGGTAGACAACTTTGTCAGTATGGAAGAACAGTTGTAAAACTGGAAGATGTTGGAAAATCCAGATTTGTTCTTGTAAAACCTGTCAGTTTGAGATTGATGTTTTCTTTCAAAACAAGCTCCATGAAGCTGCGAGCAGTCTCTCTTCTATAGCATACCCATGTCCTCTTGAGAAAGAAAGGGAACCAGTGAACCACAGAATGCAGTTAAAGACTTATATACTCTCCAACACCATGGCATGATTTAGCTTTATATTGTCCATTCGTGTACTTAAAGGGAAGAGTTCAAAACTGAGGCAATTGATCTAGAAGAGTAGACTTTGTAGGTTGTGCTTTAAGGGGTAAAGAGTGCAATAGCTTTTGAGTGAAGACACTTTCATGGACATGAATGGTACATGATCAAAACTTTAGACGATATATTTGGATTTACTTTGAAGTGATTTTTTAAAAATGTGACCACAGTCACACTTCTATTTACAGTGCACTGTCTTCTCAGATCTGAAGACCCAAGCACAAACATATAGCAGTGATTCTGCAAGGAACACAGGGCTACACACGGGCATCCCAGAAAATGAAGCCTTGAATGTTCTTGCAGATGGGGATCCCCTCATTCTTACGCATTTTATAGCCAATCCCTGTGAATCCCTGTGTAATCTCATGCCTGGGAAGCCACGTGTCACTGTCTCTTTTTCATTCTAACACCTATAAATTGTCTGACAGCAACATCACTAAGATTCAGTATGGTGACCACATTGATCTGCTGGTGTGAGCTGGGTTTCTTGCCCTCTGATCAGTGAGAAAACACCTCCTGGGGTGTATGAGATGGGAGGGAGGATGTGGCTGGCTTTTCCCCAGTGCATCAAGATCCCACTGAGGCGTGCCCAGGCACGGGGAGACACTTTCACTGCAGAGATGCAGCTGTAGCATCAGCTGCTGGCTCCTCTGGGCTCTCCAGGTGTGTGCTTGGTTTTAGGAAAGAGCAGAACTACCCTTGGCTTAGATCAAGCACGTGCTCAAGACTTGCTGCTGCACAGAGGGTTCTGTTCTCCACAGCACTGACACAAAACCCAGTGAAATAGGTGATGTATGTAAGGCCAAGGGACTTCAAGGGGCCAATTCATATGATGAAAGGTACCTCCCCCCTGAAGTGTTTTGCTGAATGAGGGCATTTGGAAATACTTTTTTCACGTGCCTTAACACATGAAAAATCATAAGCAGAGCTAAGAAGGCCAAGAAATAAAACCTGAAAGAAGTACATAGGGAATTCAGGATTCTCGACATAAAGTGTCTGCAGCAACTATTGTGTGCAGCCATGCCAATTTGTGTGTGTATAAAACAGGCTTTTTTATTATACTTTATTAATTGACTGTAGACTATGTACTACAAGCAAAACATAAAAGAATAATGAAAATAACAAGATACAAATTAGTCTCCAAAGAGGTTTTTATGGCCTCTGTCAGAAGAAGAGCCCCTCACACCTTACTTTGTAACTGTCATTATCTTCACATAAAGATGCAATATTAGAACAAAATCTGTTCAGAATGTTCTTTCACTCTATCCCCACAACAAAAGCATTAGAATCTGTCACAAAATGAATATAATGATGCTGATTACAAGCAACACAAACTGCCTCTTCATTTTGCTAACTAAAATGGGAAGCTGAAAGAGTAAAAAATTAATTATTTTCCATGCCAAGTATAAATTCCTGCACATCATTAGTATTTTATTGCTATTTTACATGAATAATCCTGTAATGATGCAAAGATAAATGGTAAGAGCATGCTTAAGGCTGATGAGCATACAAAGAGCTAATGTTGTGAGAGATATAGAGTGTCAGCATGTCTGAAGCGCCATGTGAAGGAATTTGTGTCTAAGTCCATTCGGTGGAAAAAAGCCCATCTTCACCATAAAGCCATTTTACCTTTGCCAGATGCAGGAGCAGTTGAATGATTTGTGTCATATAGTCAGAATATTCTAGGATAAAAATGAGGTATTGATTCAAGGAGATTTTAATTTAGATTAGTTCACTTAAAATGAGTAATAAATTGAAATGAACTCTACAGAGCTCGTGCTCAGAACGAATTCTCTTGCCACCTCAGTGAAACCTTAGGTGAAGAATAGTTCTAGTTAAAACCCGAGCCCAAATCATCAATTTTAAATATGAATTGTAAAAATAATTCGGACAAGAAAATGCAAGATGTGATATCTGATTTGTAAATGAATTCTAGGGAAAGGAAAAAGAAGAAATCTTATTTTCCTAAAACAAATCAGAAGGAAAGCTGTTAATAATTTCAATACTGTGCTTAAATGTTAACAGTTCTTCACATATCAAATACTGCATTAACATTTGATGAAAACTTGAATATTGCTACTAATATTTCTTTCCAGCAATACTTTTTTTTTCTCATCATCTTGAGCTTTCTGGATAGGATTTTTTATGAGTTATTCCTGTATGGAAGCCTTTTACAATAACTGGCTATTCTGTTTGCTATGATGCCTTGTGCTGATTTAACCTATTTTGCTTTGCATATTGTTTATCCATTCATTATTACAATGGGGACAGCCACCACCTACACTCAGCCTATTAATGTATGTAAGCATATGTTCACACACTTCAGTATATGATTTTTTCTTGACTCCTTTTAAAGTCTCCAGCTCCCTCCCCAGTTTCTTACTATAATTCTGATTATATTTTTTCTATATTAATTTCACTGTATATTGCTGAATTTATTTTCTACATTTGTTGAATTGGAAATACAAGTTCTAACATAGATAGAAGTACAAAAATGTGATGCATTTTACTTCTATTGTTTCTGTAGTAACAGCTTGCTCTTTAATCTCCATCTTATTTATTTTATGGGAATTTTTTGTTGTTGTTGGCATTGCTAATAATAAGCTTCCCTCTTATAACTGGTCTTTGTTTTGCAGTCATGGTTTAAGCCCAGAGGGCAACTGAATACCATGCAGCCTCTTACCCACACCCCTCACAGTGGGATGGGGAGAGAACCAGAAGGGGAAGGTGAAAATACTCATTGGTTGAAACAAAAACAATGTATCAGATACAGCAAAAGCAAAGCAAGGAATTAATTCACCCCTTCCCGTGGGCAGCTATTCAGCCAACTCCAGGAGAGCGGGGCTTCCACAAATGTAACAACGACTTGGGGAGAACAACCCTGTCATGCTGAATGTCTCACCCAGGGGGGTTCACTCCGGGGTCGGGCATTGACAGCTTCTCTTAGCAACTTATCCCAGTGCTTCAGCACCCTCAAGGTAAAGAATTTCTTCCTTACATCTAATCTAAACCTGCCCTCGTTCAGTTTAGCACCACTGCCCCTTGTCCTGTCACTGTCTGCCCACACAAAAAGTCTGTCTTCTCCTTTTCAGAAGCCCCCTTTAGGTGCTGTAAGGCTGCAATGAGGTCTCACCAAAGCCTTTTCTTCTCCAGGCTGAACAATCCCAGCAGTCCTCAGCTTGCACCCCGAGGTGCTCCATCTGTCTGAGCATCCTTGTGGCCATATTCATGTGAGTTGTGTCCAGGTAGTTCTAGAGACCCATAATTGTAGGGAGTGATAAGGTTTCCCCTGAGCCTATCATAATGCCTGTAAAAGAAAATATACAGAGTCCACTGCCCATGGCATGGCTGCTTTGGACTTCAGCTGCCTGTTTGTGGTCACCCTGAGCTACCAGCTCCTCTCTGCTTATGGAGCTGCCTTGCTCTTGCTGCCCCCTGAAAATGGGACTAGAAGGTGATTGACACTAAAACATTGCTGATTTCACTCACACTTCCACACACAAGCACCAGGATTTACACACACGGGTGGTCTGTCCAGCATCAAAGATGCCTGGGTTTGGGTGGTCTGTCCAGGGTTCCAGTGGAGGACAGGATACAATCTATTGAGTCTTCATCTTGTCTCCTGCTTAGGGAACCGTGTGCTGACTTCTGCGTGTGCCTTTCTGCATTCCTTTGGGCCTGATGGTCCTTTGTGTCCACTTCCCCTCCTCTGGGAGTTGTCAGGATTTACTCACACTCCTTTGCCCCCTGGGCAACATGAATTTGTGCTTTGCTGCATGCTAGGATTGTGATGAGCTGCTGATCTCTAGGTGTCTTCAAAACACGACCAGACATTTCCTTTCATTCCCCATTCACACCGGTCACAACATCCCTATTACTTTTCTCTACACATTCTGCATGTGGTTTTTTATGCACTGAACACTTCCAGGGGTGGTCAGATCTAAAAATGTATCAGGTTGCCTCTTCTCTTCCCAAAGGAATAAATCAAATGGTGCTAGAAAATTTTAGACACTTTAATTTAAGAAGAGATACATTTCCAGAAGCAGAGATAAAGGGAAAATTAATAAATTTTCTTCATGTCACAAAATAAATTCAGGTCTAGACTGAGAATGGGTTGTATTTGACAACACAAAAATACTATTTTTACTGTTCGACTCAAAGGCTAACAAGGATTCTGAATTGGGAAGAAAAAGGCAACTGGCTTTTTGACAGCAGTTTCTGTGTTGCTGTAAACCTGCAGCATTACAAAAAAAGGCATTTAGAAATGGGCATCCACTTTCAACAAGGTATTTAATTGGGATCCAGTACAAATAGGTCCTTTCTGTCACCCTCATGTGTGACGCGCCGCCCCGGTGTCCACTCGGGCTCCGGCTAGCTCCCCGGGGCAGCGCACCGAGTGTGGCCGCTCCCCGTCCNAAACCCACTACCACATTGTGTCCATAGCTTCTGCAATGAGTGAGAGGATTCTAAACTTGCTTAATGCTATCAATCAAATTTATCATTCGTGTCATTTCTAGAGAATGTCATGTTTCCCTGAGGAGTTTGTGGCCACAGAGGTAAATTAAATATGTCCAGGCCTATTTTCCAGTTCTGAGGCCAACTGGTTTGCTGTCACCTGCACTCATCAGTCCCAAGGCAGGTTAGCCAAGTGCAGATTGCCCATGGGAAATCTGCTTGGCTGTGCCAACTTTTGAACCTTGCCTGGGAAATATTTAGAAGGAAGCTAACTGGGTTTGGGTGAAATCATGCCAGAGATTGGTTCTAAGGGTTTTCCACTATAAATGGATGGGTTATCATTCTAGGAACCCTTGGCACAGTCTCATTTATCAGTACAGGCATCTCCAGTGTGGACTCAGTTCTCTGAAAAAAATAAACATATCTCAGCATTTAGTGCCAGAGAAGGGAGAAGACATTCACTGCATGTGTTCAGATGTGTTGTGGCTAAATGGTTTTTCTTCTTTTCCTTCTCCATGTCTGCTTTAGTCATACTATCTCCAGAGTGGATATGACACTATTTAATCCTCCTTCTAACTTTCTTCCAGGAGATTACATAGTTATTATTTATGTAGTAATTAGATTTTCTTGAACATTAGATCAAATCCAATGTTAATTTCTATTTCATAGACAGAATGAGTTAATTAGTAGATAGGATCATAAAGTCAATACCTTTGAGCCCCTTCCTCAGATTTAATTAAATATTAATTGTAGAACTGCCATTTGCACATGAAAATTAATAGCAGGTTTAACCTTGCATGTTTTATAAAACATAAAGCTTTCCTTAGTTTTTTGCTGCTCATTTCCCTTCCAGCCTGATTCTTAGCTGCAGGCAGGTAATCTCCATTCTACTGCCTTCATCATTTAGAAGAGAAACAAGTGGATCTGAGATGTTTCAGACCTGTATTTGACAAATAATTCTTTCTCCTGGTGACAGCATGGAGAGTGATTTGGAGACAGAGGTGATGCTTTGCCTGGAACTAGGGAGGGAAAAATAGTTTGTTTTCTTTTTTTCTTCCTTTCATTCATTTGCTCTTTTAAAAGTTCCACTCCTCTTAAATCACAAATTTGGGACATTACTGTACATATTCATCCTTTTCTCCCAGTGCCTCAGACAGATGGATGTTTTTTTAACAGAACAAATCTTTGTTTCGTGGTAATTTTCCTCCAAAACTCAGAACATCAGCAACAAGAAATAAAGTCCTTGCAATTGCTGGGTTCAGTGATGGGAGCAACAGGCACCACACGTGTGGCAATCAGAACAGTGCTAGAAAATGAGTCTGGATATTGGGAGAAAATCGGTTCAATCTCCTCAAGCAGTGAGAGCTGCCAGATATGAAGTAACTAATGCAGTTGCCAAGACACCAGGGTCAGGTCATGATTCATACAGCAGCCAGCCATACTAAGATATACTTTTAATAACGACTGCAATTTTAAGGCTGATGCAATTTTTAATTATAATAACAAAAAAATCTGGTCTGCTTGTTTTTTACCCTGTATGATTTGCTAAAAGACTTTAGCCTTGTGTCAGAATAAAGCAGAATTAGTTATAAAGTTATATCTTAAGTCAATTCACATAGCCATCTATGAATGGATGACTGAGATCCCACAAGAAGGCTCAGGTGTCTGGATACTTCCAGTGGAATCCAGCGCCTTCCTATTGATTCCCAGACATCTGGTAAGATTTTTCTACATGCATATAGATATATAACATGATAGATGTTGTTTCTACAGACCAAGGTTCATTTGTACAAGAGGTGTACAAGAGAAAAATAGAACTTTAATCATGCTGAAATTAAAGACACATCTTGTTGGTTAAGGACTTCTAAATAATTTGACAATTCAGTGATCACATAGTGGGGAGCAGATCTGGAGGTGCCACGGAGCTCTGTTCAGAGACTCCTTGTGCTAGCTGGGCACTGACCAGCTTGAGCACCTACCATGCTGAGCTCAGGGGTTGATGGCCTTCTAGGATGATTTCTCACTTTGGATGTAGGGTGGATGGTGGCCATGGTGACCACCCTGCAGGCCATGCAGGGGAGGTTCCTGTGGTGCAGCTTTGCTGCCTCAGCAGGACGAGTAGCTGCCCTGATTTTGTAAAGCAGCTCCTCAGCTGTGTGGACATTGCCTGGTGAGGAGCTGCCAGGCATGGGCAAACATCATCACAAGTGTCTGCACTGTTTACAAATGAGGATTTCAGGCAGCCCATGGCCAGTGGTGAGAGACAAGCACTGGAAGAGGCTGAGTCATTCCCTGTCTCTTGGGCTGCTGTCATTGAGAGGAGGAATGAGTTGCTCTCCCAGCCTTGGACATCCCCAGCCCACTGGCTGCAGCAGCAGGGAGTGTTGTGGGGAGCTGCTCTGGTACTTTCCACTTGGCATCTTACACTGACCAGTTCGGAGACACAGCAGAGGACTAGGGGGTCTATTTGCTTCTACCTGTTCTTAGAGTTTCATCTACTTATGAATTACCTCTGGAATTTCTATCTGTTTCCACTGATTTTATATGGCACTGAAGAGGTTAGCTTAGACTAGATGCCTTGTTTTTAAAGTCAAATTATATTAATTCCTACTTAAAATCTTAACATTTCTATTCTGGGAAAAGCAAACATACAAAAGGTTTTCACTCCTTAACCTGCATGTAAATCTATAACATCATTGAGACTCAGCATGCATTTAAAGGTTCATTAGTGCCTTAATAACTAAAATGATACTGAACCATTTTGGCAATTATAACACAACTGTGCATGAATAGAATATTTTTCACTGCACTATGGTAGTATGCTACAGTGTGCTTGCAAAGTAAACCTATGAATACTTGCTGCTTAGCCTTTCTAATCTCTGAAATTTGTAATTAGTTCAATCAGGGACTTTTCTGTTTACTTGAACTGGCTTTGATTTGAACAGTAGTTAAGATAGCATTATGCAAATTCATGGCAGATGTGCAGAAAATTATTTTTCCACTGTTAATATATTTGTCCAACCCCTTTCCTCCAATTCCTAAAAAATATCTATTTTCTTTTTCAACATTATTTTCCCTTTCCCAGCCTCATAGACACATTTGAAAGGAGTGAGAAAATTCACTTTTAGCTTGGGAAATAATTTCCTTTTCCCTACCCTTCAAAACACCTGAAATACTGGTCTGATTACAGCTCCCTTTAAGAGTTCCCTGAGATGGAGCCCTCCTGCTCAAAGCTGTACACAGAAAAGTGGAAACTCCTGGAATCTGGTTGTCAGGGACCTATGCTGTTTCTGAAGTTACAGCAGGAATGTTGCATCATGAAAAGAAATGTTATCTCCTATTAAGAGATAGAAAAAAATGTCTAAATACTGATTTAGCAATAAAAAAGACTAGGTCAGAAACTTCTTCATATGATGAGTTTAGGTAGGTGGTCTTCATGGATTTATATTCAGTTCATACTTAGAAAAGATTTCACAGAATCACAGAATACGCTGAGTTGGAAGGGACCCTCAAGGATCATCCTGGCCCAGCACAGGACATCCCCAAGAGTCACACCATGTGCCTGAGAGTGTTGTCCAAATGCTTCTTGAACTGTCAGGTTTGGTGCTGTGAAGACTTTTTTTTTAATACTCAATATAAACCTGTTCTGACACAGCTTCAGACCATTCCCTCAGGTTCTGTCACTGTCACCACAGAGAAGAGATCAGTGCCTGTCCCCTTTCCCCTCTGCTTCCCCTCATGAGGGGCTCCCTTCAGTCTCCTCTTCTCTAGGCTGAAAAGACCAAATTACCTCACTTGCTCCTCATTTGGCTTCACCTCAAGGCCCTTCATCATCCTCTGTCCTTGTGGGGACACTCTCTAATAGTTCAGTATCTTTCCCATATTGTGGCACCCAAAACTGCCCCCAACACTCGAGGTGAGGCCACCCCAGAGCAGAGCAGAGCAGAGCAGAGCAGAGCAGAGCAGAGCAGAGCAGAACAGGACAATTCCCTGCCTTGCCTGGCTGGTGATGCTGTGCCTGATGCCCCAGGACAGGGTTGGCCCTCCTGGCTGCCAGGGCACTGCTGGCTCCTGTTCAACTTTCCATCGACCAGGACCCCCACGCCCATTTCTGTGGCTCTGCTTTCCAGCCTCTCATTCCCCAGTCTGTCTGTACATCCAGGATTGCCATTCAATGGGAATTAATGCTCAACTATTGCTGTTAATTGGATACCTTAATTCTTTAGCCATTTTTAAAATCAATTCTGATATGTCTGGGTAATGAAATGTCATTCTGCCAACCAAAGCAGTTGTTATACTGCAATGCAGTGGAGGGAAAAATATAATGTGCTGGTGTAAGGAAAATTTGTCTGGCTTCACCTTCCTCTTTACTCAAAGTTCTGAAAATACTGTACAACAGTTCCAATAAAGCTCCAGTATTATAATGCAGATACAATACCTCCAGAGGTGTTCTCATTCTGGTGTTATAAGCATTAATACTTGTGTAATAGTTGGAAATCTTGGAAAAAGAAAAATAATTGAACTTGGATGTCGGCATACATTTGTTCTATTGCGCTTCTCTATGCAAATTTGTGTGTTTTCAGGAACTGTTCCTTGTGCACTATAGAAAACGCATCTGCAAGATAATCTTGTCCCCTGGCCTATTTTTGCAAGAGTCCTGAGCAAATTCTTTCTTGATGTCTCTCCTTTTTTTAAAAATAGCTTTCTAGTGCAACAGAAACATTCATGGAAAACATCTGCTTTCCCTCAAAGCCTGTTTTTTTGTCAGGAAATTAAATCCACACTCAAACCCCTTTAATCCAGAACTCTAAACTTCATCTGATTTATGCTGGGATATATTTACATAAAGTTGGTGTGTATAGGTTTAAGACTGTGTAAGCACTCAATATTAACATGTCCTGTGGAACTTCCAGCCTCATTCTTGTTTATTCATGATATATGGGAATGAGGCATCTTTGCTTCTGCAGCTTCTGTCATTATAAACCTCCGTTGCTGCTTTCTGCCATATTTTGTTATTTTCTTGCTGTCATCTGTAGCCAACAGTCCATCCATCACCGTTGCTTTGATGGTTGCCAGGGCCCTTGCACCACACTGCCAGTTTCACATCTTGTGGGTGGAATAACCTTCCCATTGCAGCAGGGAATTCTAGCAGCAAGTGCCAACGAGACAGACTATTCCTTGCCGATGATAAACATGCAGATGAAAAACTCCTATCTTCCCTGGGTTTACATTTGTTTGTTTGTTTGTTTGCTTGCTTGTTTGTTTTATAACTGTTTTGATTTGTGGTTTTGGTCATTCTGATTTCTCTCCTATGCTCATGTTGCTGCTGTGACACAATCTTATATCCAGGATAAAATATCTTTTGGAAGAAGTGAACATGATTTTATTTGCTCTGGTTGACCACAGTTAGCAGGAGTGCGTTGTGCTGTCTGTATTAGGTCTGATTTCTCAATAAATACCAGTAAAATGGTGCTGTGAAGGCTAACTCTCCTCAATTTTCCTTGGTATGTATCAAAGCAGTTTTAAATAGCCTGTTTACAATATGTTTGCCTTCATCCTTTCCCATGTACCCCTCACATATACACATGCACCTGTATGTATAAAAGTATTGGATTATGTATATAAAGCACCATAAAGCAAGTCAGATTCAAGGCATGAATGGACCTGACATGGAAATAACCACTCCATATCCCCTGAAATTTTTCAGCTTTGGAAGTGGCTGTGTGTCCTTCCCTTGCATTGCTGGGAATTCCTCAGTGAAGGAATGCTGTGAACACCACCTCTCTACCATGTCTGTACAACTTGGGGCAGGCAAGCAGACTCCAAGGGTTTCCATTTTAGTTACTCACAGTCAATTAGTACACTTATGTCTTTCATTACATTCTTTTATTTAAAAAAAATTCCAAGCAACCAAAAACTAACCTCAGAGAAATTTTCGGAAGTTTTATTTTGGTATAGAATGTGTTCTTTTTTAAATTCTCCCCAACACATATTTGTGCTTTTGAAAGTCTTGTCTTGAACAGCTTTTTTTTGGTACTCAGAGACATACTATTAAATTGCTTAATTGGTCAGTCCCACAGCCTAGAAATAAAACTTCCTAGAACATAGGATCTTGCAAAAGATCTGTTTCAAGAGCATCTTGCCTTGTTGTATATTTGTTGTGTTTTTCATTTATGTAATCCAAGACCGCTCAGGCAACAAAAGATTCCTGCTTTGATGTTAGGGGAATGATGTTGCCACAAAGGATTTGCATATTCCCTGCTGTAGCAGAGGTTTTCCTGATGCAGTCAGCATGATGTACACACACCAACAAGGAGATTTGCCATTTTTCTTTTTTCAGAAGAATCAGCTAATGCATGTAAAAAGTGAAGAAGCTTGAACATGTGCTCAAAGATGATTAAATTATATTGGGATAATTTGCTTTCTACTTTCTGTTATCAAAATCATAAGAAATAAAGAGATAGTCACTCTCCTTGTAGTTATAGTTAATGGGCAGCATCATCACTAGTAGAGCAAATACCTGCTCAGTTTATAATTTTCCAGGTACACCTGCAAATGGAAAGGCAAGCCCTCCAAGTAATAGAAAGTGTAAAGGAAACTAATAAGTGGCTTCTGTACAATCTTGCAGACAGTATTTGACACAGCAGAAAGATGACATAGTCTCCAGAACTGGAGAAAAAGTATCTTGGAAAGGAGATTCAATTTAAATGTTGAAAGTTGCTGAATTATACAAAGTGCTAATGAGTACAATTTGATGCAACTCTCAGAAAGGAAAATTACATTTAATATTGCCAAGGCAGAAAGTGCACCAGAAAATGGAGGGAAAACTGAACTTCATTACTGGAAAAAATGAGTGGGCTTTTATTCCTGAAGACATTCAATTCCTGACCTGCCAGTACATGGTCTGCCTGTGCCCATGGCATCCATGCCTGTCAGGAATTACTCCATTCCTCTCAGAAAATTTATGACTAATTCTGCCATTCCTTGGTCAGGGAAATTTCAATTTTGGTAAATATGTGTCATTCAAATATAGGAAATTGACACACAAAAAAGGGCAGCAATGAATTTATACATGAATATCCAGAATCATAGCTGGCAGTCTGCAGTAAACATAAATGTCAGTCTCTTCCAGCCCTCATTGTAATCTGGTGTGTCCAATATTAGCTAAAGCATCAGCTGTTTTGTGAGGAAGATTTAAAGGCGTGCAAAACACTCCCAAAAGGGAATTGTTACACAGCCCTGGGCAGGGATCTGCAAAGGTGCAAATGGCAGGAGCAGGGACAGAAGTAATGAGATTTGGACCTTCTCCACCACAGCAGAACTGGCCACTCATCCTGCTCTGGCTTTGTGTGTGAGCAGAGCTGCCTGACTGCCAGAAGAAGGAAACTGCAAGAAGAGAGAAGAAATTAATTCAGAAGAAGGAAAATGGGTATCTCCTATGCAATTGCCAGTTTCTTTCTAATGTAGTTTTTGTATTAAATGCCCCACGGGCCAAGGAGACAGCCAGCTTGGAAGAGAAATTGCCCTCAGAAGAATCAAAAGGACAGAAGGGCTACACCTTTTGTCACAGAAGACAAGGAGACTTTATTATTGCCTATTCCCAAAGTCGTGCTAGAGTTACAAATATTGAGACTGGCTTGAAACCCACGAGTGAATGAAAGGTTAGATTTTTATATTTACTATCTGATTTCTGAGCCTGTAATAAGCGTTTATGTTACATTCTTGAATTTTCTGATGACCATTAGGGTTGGACCTTGTGGCTGCCTTTTTTCCTCTTAACAAAATGGGCTGAGATTGGCACTGAGTCACCTATTTCCAAAGATAAACCATAAACTATTGCAAGAATCAATGAGATACTGACAGTTGTCAGAACCAGGTATGCTAAAAAGTGGCAATAATCTGACTTTGGCTTTGCAGAAATAATGTAAAATGCAATTTCAAAGCAAATGGGACTGGGACCATGCAAGGTTTCTGTCAGATTCATGTTCTCTTTTCCCTATGGGTCTCTCCCTCTTCCCAGCTGGCTGCATTTCTTTTCTACTGGTCACAGGATTTTTTAGAATAGTTTGATAAAGAATATTCTCCTTTATCAGCAAGTTTCTCTTGCCAGGTGATTTTTGCTGAGGAATTTTTGCAATCTAAAGGTTTCTCTGTGTCTACAGAAGTTATCTTGAAGGGGAAGATACTTTGTTTCATGTGAGCACTACCATAGGCTTTGGAGTTTAGACTTAATTTGATATCTAGTAATGCAATAATAAAAACATTTCATGACATCTAGTGCAGAAATCTGCCCCAACAGAGAAATAATTTTTTCCACCCCCATTACTTGCCAGATAAGGGCCAAGGTGTATTTTCATTGATGTTTGTCTGACTCCAAACCAGTTTTGCTGAAATGAAATGCAGTGGTGTGCTGATGGGAAGGAAAGCATTTCAAATCACTTCACATTCACCTGTTAATCTCGTACTTTTACATTTCCTTAGTTTATTGTTATTGGATGCTGGTCAATGTGTGTAGCAGTGTGTTTTTGGGGCTTTTTCCTGAACCCTGGGTTTTCCCCCCGGGTTTCTCTGTGTCCATATCTCCCCCCCCACCACCCCCCTCCCCTCACAGAAGCAATCCCAATACACAAAGCATGTCTGGCTATTGTTCCCCTCATCTGGAGACATTCCAGAGAGCGATAGAGGTGTTTGTAGGGGTGTGTGTGGCTGTGTGTGTGTGTGTGGGTGTGTGGGTGTGTGGGTGTGGGTGTATGTGGCCAGTTTCAAAGGATGCCCCAAAAGGCGTTGGGCTACCTAGGTGTCCACTTCCCTTGAAACCTGCCCCTCCCTCACCTGGGTTGAGTTTCCTGCCCCTTCCCAGCCCCCTTCCCCCCGGATAAAAGCTAGGGGCACCACAAGGCCGGGAGAGCTGGCAGGGACATCGGTGGGAGGCTGGTGGCAGTGGGAAGTCTACAAACTGGAATAAAGACTGAAACCTCACCAGGACTGGCTCCTTCTTCACCGTGTCTAAGAGGGACTCTCACAACTGAGGTACCTGAGGGGGGCTGACCTGTGCGAGGGGTGACTCCATCCCTCAGCCTCCCGGAGCCCCGTGAGCCTGTCCGGGCCCTGCAGGAACAGCTGCGGGCTGGCAGTGGCTCCTCTGGGGACAAGGCCTCAGCCGGAGCTGCTGAATAGAGCCGAGATCTCAGGGGCACAGGCAGGCTCCATCTGGTCATATTGGGAAAATACCAGTAAATGTGCCTGTGGCTCTTGCAGAGCCCTGGTGATGTGCTGCAGCAGGAGCTCCAGCTGAGCCCCAAGCCCAGCTCTGCTGCTCTGGCAGCGACACCGGCTGAGCCCCCGGCCCCGGCTGCACATGGGCCAGTCAAAGGGCACGGAGAGACAAAAGGTTTATTAAAGTTTAAATTACACGGCTGCTGTGAAGAGACCTTTTATTTTTTTCTGTCATCTCCACTGTCAGCAGGAATGACAAAGTGTTCATCAGTCACCTTTCTGTAGAGCTGAGGCACGGGGAAGTCTGAAAGGGTTTAGCTGGGGCATCCAGTCAAAAAGAGCTGCTGAGTTTGATGGTATTACAGCAAACATTAATGAACAGGCAGGGCAAGGGTTGCCAAGAGAAAGTTTAAAGGACACCAAGACAGTTTCACAACTGATGTCCTCAAGGTGCCCTTCTTAGGGAAACTTTGTGGCTTGTGTTGAGGGTCTCCAAGCAAGAATATGTTTTGGATCTGCCAGAAGAGAACACGCTCTCGAAAAGACAACCAGGTCCATAATATTCACTGAAATCTGCAGCTCCAAGGATCAAAACCTGAATTCTCAGCACTAGGAGGATGACTGACTGCAATTGTGACAACATAAAACAACTTTGTTTTTTTAATGTCCTTTTTATGCTTTCTCAAATTCTCAGTTACCTTTGCGTTACCTCATTCTCACTGAGTTCTTCAACAAGAGGTTTCCTGAGGTGCTCAAACACATTCATCAAGCTTTCTGAGGTAGAAATATAAAACTGAATGTCATCAGAGTGCCCTTTAGGCCATACCTCCTCTGATCTGAAATGAGCATTTGTAATAGGAAAATTATTCAAGCTCAGTGGCTGAAGAGGAATTTTCCAGCTTTACCCCCCAGGCTTTCCCTTTTCCAGACTTTGCAAGTCAGTACCACACTACTCTTAGCTCAAGAGTTTTTGCCACACCAAAGCAGGGACATCTAAGGACTGGTAGGAGTTTCCTTGTCTCTAGCAAAATATGCTTCTTGATCTCAGTCATACAAAGCAGCTGGCAAAAACATGTATCTTCAGTAGATGGCCATCCAAATGCAGATGTCAGAGACAGGGATTTTAAGGCAGAGATCTTCATTATGGGCTTTTCTCTTGTTTCTTGCTAAGTGCCAGCAGTGAAACTACAGTCTTAAATTGGTTGATATTTTGCCATCACCCCGAGGAAAGTAAAGACTTCACCTGCAGAATTTGAGACTTTTCTTCTCTGCTAATGTGTACAGAAAGGGCAGGGTAGACTTCCTGGGGATCCAAAATGAAGAAAGGTTTCTCTTTTTTTTTTTTTTTTAAAAGCCACTTCAGTTTATAAAGCTAATTTAATCTTCTGTTTCCTTTGCCATGGAAAGGACAAAGCAATGACTATTCTCTGATATTGCTAGGTCAGAGCTGAAGTAACTTTTATTAGAAGTAAGTGACTTTAGGCAAGGATTTTTATAGAGATAGCAAGGCACATGCTAGTTATTTGGGATGTCTTACAAGTAGACCGGACAAACAGGATAATCTTGGATCTTGACCCTTGTAATTTGGTATTGCAGGAGTTAAAGACTTCAATGCTTATTCTGTTATAATAAATAACTAATATTGTCTATCACATCATAGTTACTGTATGAGTATTTTAGGTAACCTTTTGTTTCTGTTCATTAAGACATGGCATATTTGACTGTAACTTATTGAGATCAATAAATGCTTAATGTGTTAACTTCTCAGTCTAATTTTATGTGACACCTTGCTGAGCCAGCAAAAGGACTGGAGGACAGATTGGGATGTGCAGTGATATCTGAGAGGTATTTATATACAACAGCTATGGATTTGTGGCATGTTTGCCAGGGTTATTAAGCTATTTTCACATTGCTAAGTCCTCTACCATAGTCCTCTATCCATAGAATGAAAAAAGGGCCATTTTGCAGTTCAAATGCAGATTTCAATAGATCAGGATTTATTTTCTATCCATACTATAGATTTTCACTGTGACCTTGGACAAATCACTTATTCTCCCTGCCTCTCATTTCTCTGTATGCTGAAGTAGGGATAATAACTCCTTTAAGGTGAGAATGAATATGTCAGTGTTAATGTGGTGCTTACACTGTTATTCAGCTCAGTTTCCTACCTCTGCCTTCAGCTAAGAAAGACAGAGTTGATCGAATTGTATTTTGCACACGGTTTGTTTCAAAGTAAATTTCTTGCTCTTATAATTTTGACACAGTCATAGATGGTGATTGGCCTGCGACTGTTCACAAAATGTTCAGCCTATAGCCTGACTGACTTAAAGATCTTTGTTCACCCTGCCTTTGGTGTGGAGTCTCTTCTCCGTTCCCAAACATTAAGCCAGATCCTAATGCATTTCAGAAGCTGAAGACTTTCTGGATGCTCAGCATTGCCAAATAGCCACAAGTAGGACTTCATTTCATCAGTGTAAAAGGCATAGTTGAAAGGAAAAGACAACCCTGGATTTGTTGTTTCTTCTTCAGTGTAAATTATACATTGATAATGATTTACTGGTAATTCAGTCTGGTCAACAGAATTCCAGGGCTCGGGTGTCTGCTTATCTGCCCAGCAGTTAGCCAAGGCAGTCAGCAAAACACAACACAGTTGTTTTGTTATCAATGAAGGCTGAATCATCTCCCTCAACACTCAAAATGCCCAAATGTTTGCTGTTGGAAAGATTATCAGAAAACCTTTTCATAATTGTGGTGTGTTATGTATCAATCACTAGAGTGTTGTGGTTCTCTGCCACGGCTGTTGTGGGCTCATCTGTTTCCCCTCTACACAAAGTCATCCTCATGATCTTATGCATCTGGCACAGGAGCTGTTTCATGCCACTACATCAGGCTGTGGAAGAGATCTAATAAGAGATCTAAGAGATCATGCCTGTGACCTTCTCTCCTTTCCTTTTTCCATACTGGATAAATAGCTCCTATAGATTGCTTCTTTTTTCCTTCTCCAATGGACATGTTCCAAAAGATATTTGGGTAAAATCAGCAGAATTTCTCCATGGTGCCAAGGTCACAAACCCCAACCATATGATAACTACATGGTTTTGCCCCAGCAAAACTCTAGATTTTCCATATGCCATTGCGTATCAGTCATCCTTAGATGCATTGATAAAGCAAATAATATTTTGTTCTGCTTTCAAAATCCCAGAAGGCATCCAAGGCAGCAGGAAGCATGCTGCTCTGATCCTGTGAACAAAGTAATTTCTGTCTCCTCTCCATCACAAATGCCAAACCACTCTGGTTACCCATTGAATCAGCCCTCATGCTACCTGAGATATTAGCAATTAAAATCTGTACTCTCTGAACTGAATGGATTTCTCTTAATGCCAGGAAAAAGAAAAGCTCCAAAATTGCAAGAGTCATACTGAATCCATCAGCCTGCCTTTGAATACAAGTACACAGAAAATTCCCAATTGATACAGGATCAGTGCAGAGAGCAGCATTGGAATTACAGAATATAGCTGGCAAATTATTAAAAAATGAAAAACTGGAACCAGTTCTGCCTGCTTTATCTCAGATGAAACTATCTTTTCTATCAGAGAAATAAACTATCTTAAAACAAAAACAAAGATTAAAAAAAGAAATTTTGGATAAGAAATGGGTACAATTCTTTTATGTCAAGTCAAGCATACTTCATCCTGAAATAGGAAGCATAATTGATAACTGTTTGTTACTGGTGGCTTAAGTTTTTTAATTAGAATAAAAATCCCATTCTTTTTGTAATTTGATAAAGGGAAACAGAGACCTTACAGTTGTCCTGGGGCACTTCTGTAGTCTAGAGTGGTTCAGGGGAAGTCTTTAAAAGTGTCCTTAAAATGAAAGAAAAAAGTATTTTTGTAAAGAGGACTTTTTACATCAAAGGGGACAAAGGGCATGTTGAAACTGCCCAGATTTACACAATGCAGTGTAAAAGAAAACGTTCTGAAAACCAAATATGAACTAACAAGCACAGTTTACCAAAGGTGTACCAGATGTTTGGTCAGCTCCAGCCTGGGTCAAGACTCTCAGAGATGTAATCCCTACATTCTTTTGGGTTTCAAAAGCAATAAGAGGAGGGCTAAGGAGATCCTCCGTCCTTTGTTATGGTGGGGATGGAAGCAGGTTGACAAAGGGTGAGGAAAAGGCTGAGTTATTTTATGCCTTCTATGCTTCAGTCTTTAATTGTAAGAAAAATCTTCAAGAATCTTCAGTCTATAATTGTATATAGACCCCTGAGCTGGAAGACAGACAAAATGCCATAATCCAAACTGAAATAGCCAGTGACATTTTACACTACCTAGACACACACAGGCCCATGGGGCTGGATGGGATTCACCTGATGGTACCAAAGGAGTGGCAGAAGAGCTCACAAGGCCACTCTCCATCATTTATCATCAGTCCTGGCTAACTGGGCAAGTCCTGGTTGAGGTTGACTGGAAGTTAGCAAAAGTGACAAGAAGGGTCATCTACAAGAAGGGTCAGAAAGAGGACCCAGGGAACTGCAGGCTGTCTGACCTTGATGCTGGGAAAGGTCGTGGAGCAGATTGTTCTGAGTGCCATCACACAGCACATGCAGGACAACCAGGGGATCAGGCCCAGTCAGCATGGGTTTGGAAAGGCAGGTCCTGTTTGTCCAACCTGATCTTCTATAGCAAGGTGACCCTCCTGGTGGATCAGGACCCTCCTGTGGATGTGTTTACATGGTCCAGTAAAGCCTTTGACACCATTTCCCTCGATATAATCCTGGAGAAACTGGCTGCTCATCGCTTGGACAGGTGAACAATTTGCTGGGTAAAAAACTGGTGGATGGCTGGGCCCAGAGCGTGGGGGAGGATGGAGTTAAATTCATTGGCAGCTGGGCCCTGAATGTTCCCAGGGCTCAGTACTGGACCAGTTCTGTTCAGTATCTTTATCAATGATATGAACAAGAGGATGGGAGTGCCACTTCAGAAAGTTTGCAGCCAACACCAAGTTTGGTAGGAGTGTTGAGATCTGCCCGAGGATGGGGAGGTCTACAAAGGGATCTGGACAGGCCAGATTGATGGGAAAAGGCCAGTGGTATGAAGTTCAACAAAGGGAAATGCTGGGTCCTGCACTTGGGTCACAACAAGCTCCTGCAACACTACAGGCTTGGAAAGAGTGGCTGGAAAGCTGCCCTTGGAAAAGGACCTTGGAGTGCTGGTCACCAGTGTCTGACCATAAGCCAGTGTGTGCCCAGGTGGCCAAGAAGACCAGTAGTATCCTGGCCTAGTATCATAAACAGTGTGGCCAGCAGGACCAGGGCAGTGATTTTGTCCCTGTACTCAGCACTGCTGAGGCCGCACCTCACATCCTTGGTTCAGTTTTAGACGCTTCACTACAAGAAGGACATTGAGGGGCTGGAGCACATCCAGAGAAGGGCAATGGAGCTGGGGAAGGTGTGCCTGGAGAACAAGTCTGATGAGGAGCAGCTGAGGAACCTTGGGGTGTTTAGCCTGGAGAAAAGGAGACTCAGGGGAGACTTTATCACTCTCTACACTTCCCTGAAAGGAGGCTGTAGCCAGGTGGGGGTTGGGCTCTTCTCCCAGGTAACAAGGGGCAGGAAAGGAGGAAATGGCCTTAAGTTGCTCCAAGGAAAGCTTAGATTGGATATTAGGAAAAATTTCTTCACGGAAAGGGTTATCAAACATTGGAACAGGCTGCCCAGTGGTTTAGCTGCCATCCCTGGAGGTATTTAAAAGATGTGTAGATGTAGCACTTAGGGACATGGTTTAGTGGTGAGCTAGGCAGTGATGGGTTAAGGGTTGGACCCAAGGATCTCAAAGGTCTTTTCCAGCTGATCCTATGATTCTGAAGCTGTAACACATAACAGTGACCTTGCTGCTTGCATGTAAGTTACGTGGTGAAGAAATTGCTAACGGTATTGGTGAGAAAAGTCAAAAGAGCTTCTTCTGAACAAGCTTCTTCAAAACCAGTCTTTGCTTACAAAACCCATCCCTGCTGCATCAGGCACCCTCTAGTCTTTTCAGTAAATTTGTGACTGGGAAAGGCTCTGCCCTCATCTGTGAAGAGTTTGCTTCACTTAAGCTTGGGAGAATAAAAATAATGAAACACTTGGTGTGTGTTGTGTCCCCTGAGGGAGAAGGGCTGATCCTCGTAAGAGAATTAGAGAAACAACTTCAGTGAATTGATGTGGATTGCATTCATCTTTATATTAAACTTTAAACCAAGGCCCCAGTTTCAGCTTCCAATGAGAATTCATGGTAAGGTTGGTGCTTCTTGGAAGTGTGGACTCCAGACTCATTCATCTTAACCTGTTAAGAACTTAATGCTAAGATAGGCACATCTGTTGTTTTAAAAGATCTGCTGCCTGGAAAGCTGTTTGTTTCTCTGAGTTCTTGCATTGAGTGTTGAATGAGGCTCCTTGACTCCAGTATCAGAAGGCTTATATGATTTATTAGAATGACTCCATTATTCAGAAGGTTTTAGGGCTAAGTTGCCCACGTTCAGAGTTACATGTTTCCTCCACCCTGGTCAGAGCAAGACTCCCCAGTGCTTACAAAGTCAGAGAGATTACAACCTCTACATCATTGGCTAGAAAGAGAAAGCTACATCTCCTATATCAGGCAAAGGAATGCATCAGTTGTCCTTGAGTCCACACACAGACATGGGTTTGTTTTTACAGAAATCTGCAGAGAAGTCAGCTTTCCCATGGAAGGAAAAATGTCCAGCAAGTTTCCATCTAAGAAACTTATAAAATGGCTGTGACACATCCTGGTATAAGACTGAGGAAAGTTTTGATGCAGGTTCCTGAAGTTCCTACTGAGATTTCATTATTCTTTCATGGTTGATTCCTTTGGTCAAAGTCTTGTTTGCAATTTTGATTTCAGACTCCCCAGTACAAGAAAAGCATGTACAGACTGGAGAAAATCAATGAACAGGACACCAAAATGGTCAGGGGTTCAAGCACATGGCTAGGAAAAAAGGCAGAGAGGGCTGGATTTTTTTCAGCCTGGAGAAGCATAGCTCAGGGAGATCTTACTACTATCTGAAACTGCCTAATGGGAGTATGCAGAGCAGACAACTCTCTTCTCAGAGCTGTGTGCAAAAGCAGGATCAGAGGGCAACAGACTCAATATGAAATTTGGGAAATTCCTCATTCGTATAGGGAAAACTTATTGTGACAGTGATCAAATATTGGAATAACTGACCACGAGAGGAGTGGAACACTCATCCTTGGAGACATCTAAAACTCAAGTGGAGCTGAGCAGGCTACTCTAATTAGGCCTGCATTGAACTGTATGTTGGGCTGGGCGACCTCCACAAATCCCCTCCAACTTAAATTATTATGTGGGTTTAAGAGTCAGGAAAACAAGATTTTTTCGGTGTCTGATTCAAAGGCTTTTGGTTTCCACACTTGGAGATTCTCTGTTTCTGAAGTGTCAGCAGAGTGCAGATCCGAGGGGAAGGTGGTAAGCCTTGTTCCCAGCTTCTGCTACAGGGGGTACTAGCATGACCTGCTTAGATCTTCACAGTCCTGAGCAATAACCAGACCACCTTCAGGCAGAAGGAAGGGGCTGAATGGCAGGACCATGGGTGAGAGCTAAATTCAGCATTTGGAGCATAAAAGCTTTGTTCATTTTGCTGTGCTATGCCCCTTTAGAGTTTTTATTCAAGTAGAAGAATAAGGTCTTTGGAAGTCCTGTAAAATGTTGCATGTTTCACCTGCAGCTGGTGGTTCAGACTCTCAGGAGGACAAGAGAAAGTGATTAAGGGCATTTGATATAACTATAATAAAATTAAAAAATATATAAATACTCTGATATGACCAAGCCTACTTCTTTAGAAGTCTGAGGGAAGTAAGTCAAGTGAGATAAACAGAAGTAGATTAGACCTGAGAGCATTTCACCTTGCTTTTCCCTAAGAACCAAACATTACTCTGTTTTTCAGGTTAATCTTGGTCCTTCATCTCATTCCACCCTGGCATGCTTGCAGATCAAGGAAATATTTATACAGTAGAATAATTCACAGCACTCTTTTTCTTCCTTTATGAACCTACTTTTTTTTTTCCTTTTCTCCACATTCCCCATACACATTCACCAACTCAAATTGTGCATGTTATATAAGCTGTCAAGTTATCTGTATAATATTGTGTTAAGGATTTATCTAGAGAAACAAATTCCCTTGGTGCGTGAGTAAGATTAGAACAGCAAGTGTATGTGACGGATTTGTGGACTGAAAACTCATTCTATTTTATTTTTGATTATGAAGGCAAGGTTAAATATGAATGATATTAGCAGAAGTACAAGCATGACTCTTCAAAAACTCATGAACTTTAAAATCTCTGCAAACCTGTGTTTGGTGCAGCAATATCACATTAAAATTGGCACGTACTTCCTCGCTAGTTTCCATTTCTTCCCTTAAGCAACTAAAATTGCTGAACACTTCAGGAATCAGCTTTCTAGCCCTACTTACTTTTCTCAAAGCCAAATCTTCTGCACAGCCTCACAAGAAGAGTTAAAGACTAGAGAGAGCAAGACAAAAGCCTTCACTGATATTGCAGCTTGGTGTCAATGAGACCATAGCCACAGAGACACACTGAAAGTTTCCCAAGAGTGCCCCAAGCTCTGGAAATGGCAAAAACAAATGCTGACACAAGAGACTGGGCAGCAGCAGTGAGTCTGAAGCTCACTGAAAATGCTCTCAACCCCCTCTCTACTCTTTCTGCCTTTGGAGCAGTCAGAAAACACACATCAGGAAGGACAGGCTTCATGTCATGTAATTTATTGCCCATGAATTTATTGCCCACAGCCATCCCCAGCCCAAAGGCATCTTGAGCATCAAGAGGCCACTACTGTTAGCTATGAATGGGGCAGGTATGACTGAGGGATACACACTTCCCATCCAAATGTCAGCTCTGTATAGGAGACCAGTGTAATTGAGGCTGCCACACTGTATTTCATGGTGTTTTCAGATGCAGAAACATGTCAGCTGGGGTGGTTTCCTAAGCCCAAATTCCCCACAAGTCTGTTGATGAACTGACTAAACTTAGAGAAAAGTCTGGATTTGAGCTCACTGTAAAAAGAAGTAAATTTTGATAGTAATTTTAAATAGACACTTTCACATACACTTTCACATAACCAGAATCAATCCAGTCTGCTGGTTGTTGCTACTCTATGTGACTTTCTGCAGATATTAACTTCTAAATAGCAAGATACATTGCTCTGTTAGAGAGCAACATGACCACTGACATGGACTTCAAACCTCTTCCATATTCCACTACAAGAAAAGTGAGTAAATAAATCTGTGCTTGTGATCTGGGGTGGCCTATTGCCTTTCTTGTGTGTGCTCCTGTTAATGATCAACAGAACGATGGAAAAACATTTAACAGGCAAACTGAGACTTGAAGTCTTCTCCTTGCAAATCTTCTTCTCCAGGTTTCTGTGGGACTTAGACTGCATTGTGCTCTTCAGCTGTTGGAATAAAAGCCTTCCAACCTAAAATCCTTTGTACTGTGGACACCTTCAGTCAGAGGAGACAGCAAAGTTGACAACACCACAGTTTTAGATCTGTTATAACCCTGTTTATCGCCTGCTTTTGTGGTACAAGGAATTGTTTGCAAACTGAAATTGAACACTGGCAGCCCCAAAATTTCTTCCCAATATGCTTTGTCTCATTATCTGTATTCTGTGATGGCAGAGATTTCAATCCCTGTTACTTGTCAGAAAGTTAGGTCATCTGCAGAAGGGCAAAGACATGATGCATACTTCACTGTGGATTTACTGTTATTTCATGTCACAAAGTGCTGTGTTTTGAAATACAACCTTTTGGTCCTGGCTTGAGGGCAGATTCACAAGCCTTTATGCTCCAAGTTATGTCTAGGTAAAGCAGCTTTGTTCAACACAGTTTTATAAGTAGAGAACAAATAATTGGTGACTACTGCAGCTGTTGTAGGAAGTGAGGTAAGTGTTAAAGCATCAAGGGAGCAAAGCCTGCCCTGAAACAACAGACTGTACTCTGGCATCAGTAGGTGCAAGTCATGGAAGTTCCTTCAAGTTCTGATACACACCTACCTGGGAGACACTGAAAGCAAGAGAGAGCTCTGCCTGGCATCTCAGATACTGGCAACTACAAACAGGAAAAACAGATTTTCCAGGCTGCTTCTGACTAAACACTAACAGGTAGCTTCTGACACATAACTTGAAACTTCTGCATCAATCAAAAATGAAGCTACAAAAATGTCACTTTGAGCAACCAAAGACCTAGAATCCACTGTTCCTCATCAGTATGTTTTCTCCATGTTACTAGCAGTGCCAGTTCCTGCTGTGAACTGGTTCAAGGATTAAGAAATATTGAAATCTTAACAGCTATGCAAGATATTAGCATATAAATCATAATACATGGATCATGACACTTTCAGCTTCTTCTGGTCAGCCTTATATTCCAGTAGGAGTGTAAGAAGTGAAGGACTTAGGAGCAGAGCCTTTTGACAGCAACCATGGTGGTGGTGTTGGTGTTTGTCTGGGGGGATTGTTAGGGTTTTTGTTTGGTTGTTGTTGTTATTTAAGAAATAAGAGAAACATTAGGTTGGGCTTTCCCAGTTTATCAGAGGGTTCCTAAACTCCAGAGAATTAAAGGCAGAGGTGTTGCTGGAATGCAGCAGATTTTTTTTTTCCTTATCATTTGTTTTTATACAACAAAGCAAAGCTGCAGTTTGAGCTAAAACTGCAAGTAAAAATTATCTCTACCTTATTTAACCAAAGCTGTCTCCTCTGGTACTAGCAGCATTATAATCCTGTTTATTCTCTGGTGAGTTTGGTTTGTAGGTTCTTTCAGGGGAAAAGACTTTGCTAAAATAAAATAAAACACTGAGGGGAAATTCCACATTTTTATTCATCAAGCAAAGAAGATAAAACCCCAGACTTCTCCCCTTTTTCAAATCCTCTTTGAAACAGCCCAATGAATTCAAATGATTTAATGGTTCAAACTGAGAACAAGCACATACCTACTTACTCTTTTGAGCAAACACGTAAAACATAGAGCTATGGTGATAAGGTAAGGTTACTGAGGCACTTTGTACTTACCAGAGCTTTAGCCTCTCTTACTTGATGCACTCCTAACCAGCTTTGACTTTTCATTGACTTTCCTCACCTTTAATTTAAGACTGCATTGACTTTTCCTGTCACCTTAATCCATTTCTAGCATTAAATTGCTGCACAGCTAGCTATAATGCTACACAGTATTGATTATATTCTTTCCTCTCAATAATGTTTTGTAACATACATTGAAAAATAGTCCAAGAAGGTTCTTAGTGCTTTGCTGGTTTTTAGTAGTTAATAATTCCACTTTTTTTTTTTTTTTATTATTTTTTAAATGTTTCATTGCTCACTTAAACCCAGGTCAGTGTTTTGGAGAAAGGAGAGCTGTAAATTACCTGTGGTGCAGTGTCTCTACAGAATGTATTTGATCTCTGGGGTTTGCCATAAATGACAGCTGCTTGAGAATAAATCCTTACCAGGTCCCAGTAGTGGCTTTCCAAGACACTGAAGTCTTGTTCCCACTGGCGATGCATAGCTGGTGTCCAAGCTGGGTCACCAAAGAAGGAGTGGGTGACAAGGAAGAATGAAATGTCTCAGCCTTGGGACTTCCCAAAAGTATAACCTGCCACCAGGAAAACACAGCATCCCTGGGGATTTGAAGTTTGTGCTTAAGACACTCGGAGGAGCCTCCACTGCTGGGCAGCTGCAGATGAGCTTCTCAGGGGTGCAGCAATGCCAGAGAAGGGAGACCTGTCCACGTGTCAGGTTTGTACAGACAGTGCCTGCAAAGCCAGGACCAATTTTCCTTCATGTCCTTGCCCTAAAATGAGGGCAATAGTTCCTTTTTCTGCATGGGTTTTTACATGTTGGTTTTTACACCAAGGTAGGACCTTACCTCCATTACAGTAACCCAAGCATGATTCATAGACATTTATTTCTTATGAAAGAACTGGAATTACAGAAGTGAAAAGATGAAACAAGATATAGCACTCTGCAGGCAGCTACCAAATGGAATAACACTGTGTTAGCTGAGGCTTAAAATACCCTCTGGAAACTTAAAAGTTGCCTGAAGAATTACACAAGGAAAGACAAAATCTTTTTTTCCAGCCCCAGGATTTAAGCCTGAATTTATTGTTCCATGGCAGGGTGTCTCCTCTCACCATTTAGTGGATCATAAAAAGAGAACTTAATTTTTCTAGTAAAAAAATGACTCATACTTTCAGCCAGGCTCGGTGATGTGCCTGTGTAGATCTTCAATGCCTTCAATACCTTCAATGCCTTTTAGAGAAAGGATGGGACATATCCATGATAAATATGAAATGGCTTTTATATTTTTTGCAGGAAGGAAAGTGCTGTGTTCATTGCTGTCTGACTCCTTGACTGTGTTGTCACTATGCAGGCTCATTCCCTTTTTTGGACACTATGCAGGGGATGTAACATAGAGCTCAGGAGAAGTCTGCAGTCTCTCCCAGGGCAAAAAGGTGCACCTTTGGTTGTCCTCAAAGTCAGCCTGCTTAGGTGGACACATTGCTAAAAAATAAACTATAAAGTAATATGAGGTGATATGTTCTAATACACCTTCCTTAGCACCTTTAAAAGGTGTTTCTTTCAAAGAAGCTTTCAGCTTGTTTTTTTTCCTTCTTGTGTCTTGTGTTTAGTATCCCTTTTTCTTTATTTTTTTTCTTTTTTTGTCACAGATGTTACGTCCTCTCTGACTTTCCTTTCTTCTTTCCCATGTTAACGTAGCTGGATAATGCAACCCAGTCTGTACAGGTAAGTGCTGACAGATATTTGTGCTTATGTGTCTGTTCCTGGGCAGGCCATTAAAGCACACTCAGAGAAATCTGGTTTGTGTAACAGCTTCAGCACAGACCTCAGATATGACCTCACAAAAATCACTCTCATTTCCTTCATCATGTTCCTTCTCCTGTCCCTGGTCTCTCCAGCCCTGGTAGGGCAGAGCCCATCTCTGACCACAAAATCCTGAGCTGTGCCTGCTACAAACTCTGTGTGCTGGGAGAATACAAATTAATGACATTAAACTACTATTGAAAAGCCTTATTGACTCACGTCTTTATACAATATTGAAGCCCATATGACTCTTAAGCCTCTGTCACAGTTAATACCAGCTTTCAGTCATATCTTTGCAATTGAAACTCAGCAGGGGACTAATGGATGACCAGCTATTTTCTGCTAATACACCATAGAAACGAGTGTGCCTGATCAGTTCTTGAAAACACTCACAGTGCAGAAAGTACTCAGAGAAAGTCGAAACTATTCTTTTTAAGAGAACATTTTTTATGCTCCCTGATTCTGCATTTAATTCTGTAAGTGTAGTTTAAAGGGCAAAGGGAGTTTTTAAATTTCATTTCACATTCAGACTCTTCTCCTGTCGGCACTCCTGTGGAATTGTTGCTGCTGCTCATGCATATTGAGGGGCAATGTGCACCTTTGCAGGCAGAGTACATCTCTGCAGCTCATTCCCAGCCATTTCCCAGGTGCTGGGTACCGTGATGACACTGCAGCCCATGGGGTTTTCCATTTATACCCTTATAATTTTTTCTTCTATCCTACAAAGGATTTGCTTTTGCAAAAATTGTCTGTATGGCAGAGAAGGGCTGGATGCAATGTCCTCATAAGCTCATCAGTAGTTTGTGCTGCTCCTTCAAAGTGCACCACATCCTTCAAAGCACAGCATGGCTTTCAAAGCACTGCTAAGGCATGCCTGTCAGCAAATGAGAAAGCAGTGCAGGAGTCAAAAGTTAAAGACCAAGGTTGCAGGCTGCTGCTGGGAAGCACACTGTTTCCAAGCATTTTGATATCAGAATTACTGCCTAGACCAGGAGCTAGCCCAGAGTGCCTTGTGCCTCTTTGTGGATTAGCAGGTTGTGCCATGATTAATGAATTCCTGCTCTTTCTTATTTAGACAGAAGGTACATGAACTGTTCCAGTCAGCTCCAGTCTCCAAGAAAAAAACACCAGTACAGAATATAATGACACAGTAGGAAAAAAGAAGCTGGTGCTTCAGCAAAGCCTGGATGCTGGGTCTGCCCTTGCAATTCAGAGGAGCCCCCGGAGGTGAGAAGCTCGGAGCCGCAGCGTGCATGTGTCATGTGGCATGTCCCAGCAGGACACCTTTCACTGCATGCCATGCCAGTTTCCGTGCTGTGTGGCAGGAGGGACAGCACAGCTGGCAGAGCATGTGGCAGAGCAGTTTAGAAGGCAAAGCTACAGATCCCTGCTGTTAGACTGCAAGCCATGGGGTAAAATGTCTCTGCTGCTCCAGGAATGTTCACAATACAACCCTTCTAGCTTCTGTTCATTCACTTCTGTTCATGCTTTTTTTCAAAAATTGAAAGTCACACCCTGAGACTGTAGTGAAAAGCAGACATGTCTCTCATCAACATAACACCTGGGATGGAAAATCCTGAGTGTGCACCAGTAACCATGTTAAAAACCCTCTGTTGTGCTTCTGTTCCAGACACTGCTCTCACCGGGCTGCTATCCAAAACTTCCTCTGCTGCAGTGCACTCTTGCTAGACACTGACTGTCTGACACAAAGTCCAAGCAGAGAGAAGTCAAAAGAGGCAGTTAAGCAACTGGAAGTCTGTCATTTCTTTCCTGCTTTAACTGTGTGTACTCAAGTGAGAAAGGATTTTTTTTTTTTTTTGGCTGAAAGAGATTATCAGAAAGCTTGAGAACATGAAAGAGTACCTTAAGCTGGAGACAGTTCAGATAATTTTTTTGCTATGAACATTCTTTAGTACAAAGTAAATATATAGCAGTGCTGGACATCTGTTAATATGTGATGTCTGGAATGGCTGTTGCTCTTTGTTTTTATTAAGTTCCTGTTCTGAAACAAGATGGGTCATTATGCCACATTTTCACCAAACATGGAGCAGTTTCTTTCTGAGGAGCTTTTATCTAACCATACAGGTTGAAGAGGAATGGGAAGAGTTGTAAGTAGAAAGGATATGCTCTAAGTATACCTTGACATTGAAATTTGAATAAGTGTGTAATAGACACACTGATGAAAAAAGACAATGTGGAAAAACAGATGAGCAAAGAAGAAGGGAACAATAGTCAAAGGGAATGAAAAAGGAAGGAGAACATATCTGCTGTGGCTGGGGTGAAGGCACTGGGGAATGTGTGTTGGGACATGCTAGCTGTTACAACAGAGGAGAAAATGCTCCAAGACAAAATTGATACATCCTCTTGACATTGGAAAGAGACGTATTGCAGACCTGCACAGTCCTTGTTCCTTAGACCACCATTTGCTGCCATGGACAGGGATATCTGTTTGCCTTCCTCTGGAGATGCCAAATTATTGTTGTGATTTTTAACACTTAGTGGACAATATAATCCTTGATTTCATATACAGTTCTCATAATAACTTCTCAGGAGAACACAGAACTATGTCTGTGACCTTAGTTGCAGTAAGACACTATTCTATTGGTGATAATAATATATTTGTTCCTTAACTGTTCCCAGTTTGAATAATTATAAATACTTCTGTCAGTGTTTGGTGGTCATCTCAGCACACTGTTGGCACTTAAACTTTTTTTCACTGTGTAATGAGGAAAGTTTAGCTTAGCATTTGACTATTTCAAGATTTCTACTCCAAAATGTCTTGAGTTTCTACAAACTCCTTATCCTTGTGGAAAGTGAAGAAGAGAGAGTACTTTTAGGGGATCAGAGAAATACATAATTTAAAAGCTGCATAATGACTACTTTAAAATTTAGAGGAAAATGAGTATACATATATTCATAGAATTTCAGTATGGGCTACCCAGTAAAGTCTGTTCTTGCCTATATGAACTGAACTCCATCAGAAAACAGTCAGGCATGGAAAACAGACCACTTACATGAGAAACACTTTCCCATTTCACAGTGGCTCCAAGAATAATTTAGATATAGTGATTTTTGGTCAGTTTTTGTGTAGTTACTCTTCTGACAACCAAAAATATGTAAAGTTAATAAAAGCAGACAAGTCTAGAAATTGTCTCTGACCTCTGCATATCTCAGTATCATTTCTCCAGAAATCCTCCCCAGTCAGTCAGACAATATTGTGAAGACAACCTTGTACTGAGATCATATCCCTGAGGATCAGACTAGACAGAAATGAAGAACAAACATACATTTTACATTCATATGCATAGCAGGAACATTAAAAATTCAGCTCCTTATAGCAATATTTATAACTACAAGTAAATATTTTCTCTAAATTAATCTTCAATCTATCATACTTAGGTAAAATTTCCTTAGGTCTCTATCTTTAACTAAAGATATATGTTAAATTCTTTTTTGCTTGAAATACATTTACTGCTGCTAACAAACCCAGGCTTCTCCTCTGCCTCCCTAATCCTGCCCTGACCTTTACTACCCACATACCCAGGTTACACTACTGTGGCTGGAAGCTGCTGCCTCACCTCTTTCTTAAAACATTTTACAACTTTTCCCCCACTCTCTTTCATTACAGATCATTATTTCATATGAACTCCTTCTTTCCTTACATCCCTATATTTCACTGCTCCTTTTCCCAAAACATAATGAAACACTTTCCCACTTTCCCTTTCAATTAATTTGCCTGATAGCCTCAGCAGTCCTGGTGCTGACTGCTGAATCTTCTTTTTCCAGCCCCTCTTTTGTTGCTTCCATCCAAATTTTTCACAGCTCTACTACTCAGCATAACTTTCTTATTGGACCATATCACTTGTCTGTTTAAATCCTTTCCAAAATCCACCCTTGCTCTTAAAATTCTGCTCCTTTTCCCTACCTCAACCTTAATCTCAGAACTGAATCTATGTCCTATATTGATGTTTCTGTCACCCACACATTATCTACCCACACTGTCCTTGACCATAAAACTCTTCCTCAGAATTCCCTATTATATTCAGGTCTATGGCCTCATTTTATTCCAAACACTTGGAAAGACATTTTCTTTCATATGAAGGCCACACTATTAACTTGTCCTCTCTAAGTAATGAAAAGAATACTCAGGTTACCTGACAAGCACAGCTGAGTTGCCTTTGGAAGGAGGCAACTATGCTAAATCACACCAGCAGAGAAACTGGCTGAAATACAAGTTAACTTCGTCATTTAGAATTTCTTACTGTGCTTTGATTTATTCGTGTCTTATCTTCTGGAGCTTCAGCTGTGAAGGGCAAGAATTGTCTTTATCACTGTACTGAATATCACTGCTATACCCTCAGCTCTTTCAAGCTGGTAAATAATGAGATACTCGTGAAATTCCTAGCGGGTGTTTTGTTTTAATACCTCATCTGATTTCAGTGGGAGGTTTACCTGAGTAAGATCTTCCACTAAGCAGAATAATTTCTTGTTCCCCCTACCAGGTAACAAATGCCAGCTTAATACATCAATCCATCATCAGGTAGTTATGTGTTATCTGTAGTCAAAAGCCCCAATAAAAAAATTCTAATCTCCTTAGAATGATAAAGGAGAAAATGAATGTGAACCTATTGCTAATAAAACTGAATTTCCTAAAAAGCAAAGCCCATTTATACCTTAATAACAAAATGGTCCTTCCATCTATCAGTCTGGAAAGTCAGTACCACTTGGTATCACATAATTTATTTTGTTCTAACAAACCTGTTAGTAAAGTGAGCCCTACAGCTGTTGGAGAGAGAGCTGTGGAGTGGGAAAACATTATGTCTAGTTCTGCATGGTAAGCACTGTTATGGCCAGAGGCAGAATTGAAGTTGTTTTTTGGAGCACTGGAGCATGCATTTTGAAGTGCAACTCTTGCTTTTGCCAAGAGGTGAGGGTTTAATTCAGTTGTGTCTTGGTTTAAAAAGACAGGTGTCTGCTAAGGAAGAAAAAACACAAACCCCCTCCCTCCAAATCACCACAATTTTTTGAAATTAAAACACTCTCAGGCAAAAAAAAATATGGGGATAGGAATAACAGTT
>VWZP01000837.1:1493675-1601624 GCA_013396995.1 Dicaeum eximium
AGTTGGTTGGACAAAAATAGAGGGATTGCAGAAAGACCTGACTCTGTTCTCAGTTCTGCTGTAAGCATTGCCAGGTATGTAAAAAAGGACGATTTAACACTTTGTCCTCGTTCTGGCCAGGACAGGGTTAATTTTTGCAGTAGCCAGGAGGGGGCATGCCCAGGACCTGGAGGTTATTCTATACCACCTCCTATCACTTCCCAGGATGGGGAGAGGGTTGCTTTGGAGCCATGCAGTGTGGCAGCACGGTGGGGTATTGCTGGGGCGAGCACTCGCAGGTGAAACATTTGGCTCTTGTCCACTCTGTCACTGCTGCTGCTGCTGCTCCTTCTCTGACTTCATGGCTGTTTCCAGTGAATCATTCTTATCCCAACCTATCACCTTTGCCTTTTGTGCCTCCAATTCTCCTCTCCAGCCCACCACAGGGGAAGAAGAGGGGGAATGTGGGAGTGAGTGAGCCGTGGTTTCGAGTGTTTTGGTGGAAACACTCAACTGGGGAAGCCATACTCACATCTGTTCGGAAATGTGGGAATTAGTTACCTGAAGGAGAGGCATGTCACTTCCCTTTACAATGAATGGCTGTGTGATATGCCAAAGGCTTTGTTTAATTATCTGATATAACTTAGGGAAGTATTGTCACTGGGTAACACCCAACAGGCCACCCTGGACTGTGACACCAGACAGGATGTTCACAATGGGTCCCAGTTTTTCCTTGCCCTAATTATTTCTTTCATTTTCTAAGAGCACCTGGTCTGTTTTATGTGTTACCTTGTGACATGGACACAGAAATCCACCTCAAATCTTCTCTCATAACTTATCATGGTGCAGCACTATTCAAGTTATGGGCTAACAGTTCAGAATACTGAACATGCCATACATGCCTGGCAGATAAGTTTGCCTGAAGGCTAGCTGAAAACATAAATAGGGCTAGCTTAAGAAACAAAGAGCTGTTTGCCAAACATGAATGGAATGAACTCTCTTGTGATACATTCTCTTGAGATCCATTCTTTGCAATCCATGGTACATACCTCATACTTCCCTCAATAGGCAGGAAGAGGAGTGTCTGCCAAAAGGCACCATCACTTTCTTCCCCAGATTTCTTCAAGTCTTGTGGTAATTTAAATTTTCTCTTTCGTCCTTTAATTCTGAGTGAGTGCTGAGTTTGCTAACACCAAACTCACATTTCATTATACCTGTGATAATTTTGCTGTTGGTAATTTGAAGGTTGGTTAGTTTTTTGTTACCTGTAATTACAGACAGACACTCTAAATGTTGCTTTACTGCTAATCTGCTGGTCTAGTCAAGAATAATTTAGATATTTCTCCTGTAATTGAAAGAAACAGCTGAAGACCAGGCAATCTAGTTGATGGCTGGATTTAATACATGTTCTCTCTTGGTAGATGATACCAACAAAGAAAGGCCTCAAAATGCTCTGCTTGCAATGGCAGGGCTTGTTATGTCAGTTAATTACCACTTGTTGTTAATCAATTACATTCAAGCAGCACATATATAGTCTCATTGACCTGTGAGAGGGGTGATGGTTATTTGGCACAGCACACTGCTCCCTTTAATCCCTGGGCTCTTGGCAGAAGGCACAGTCTGGTTTCTGATCCTCTCCTGATTCAATCTGAATGGTGATGGAGTGGAAGCTGTAGTGCTCAAACAGGGCTTGGGTAACATCTCTCAAAATCTTCTGGCTGTCTGTGGTGTCTGCTGCAGATAGCAAGCAGAAAGTAATCAGAACACATTTTGATAATACTTTAAAATATTGTATACTTCTAATATAGACATTGATATATAATATAGATATTGTATACTTCTAGGATAGAAACTTTTAACAAAAAGTTTGTTTGAAAAGTGTTTCTTGTCCTTTTTATCCCCCTTACATGAACCTCCATGTCAGCAAACCTTTGTTCATTCAAACATGGTGGAATATGCAATACTGGCAAGAGTTAAGCTAAGTTAAGTAATCACTATAGAAATTCAGTTTGGCAGAAGACTGGAGGAAAGCAGAAATACTTAATAAAGATGAGTTCATCCAGTCAGGGAGTAGCAGCAGTGCCAAGTGATTTGGGTGGCTGATAGACCCTCTATTTTTGGAAAGTGGGGACTCCGGGGAGGACTTCACCTCTAGCCCTGTCCTTGGCTAAACACAGCTGGCTTTGTTTTTTTATTAAATACATAAAAAGCTGACAGATAATAAAATTGACTTAAGTAGTGGACAGTTTGTCAACTGAGATAAGAACTACAATTTAAAATAATATTTTAAAATATGAACTGGAGCTACCTCTAAACTCCATCTATTTTTAAAGATTGTTTTACATCTGGAGATACATCAGGAATGCATATTGGCCCTGTAAGTTTTTCTGGTAGAGATAAACAGTTTTGAAGTTTGACAAAATTGTGATTAAAAATCTGGTTTCTGTCTAATTCTTTTAATTTATTTTCAATATCTGGTCACTTACTTTGTTGTCCCACAGCCTCTGCAGTTTTCAAGTTTTGGGCTAAGTAGAGGTCCCTGTTGTTTAGACAAGGTTTCTGGGAGGAGGATCTGAGAGCTTTATTTGTTATTATTGTTTATTTTATTTTTCCAACAAAATTATGACAATTTTGAAACAAGTAACAGATATACTGTCAGTTTAATCTGAATCAAGAAAGGCTGACCTTTACTAGACAGCAGCTGAATAGAAGAGAAATTTACTGACCTGTGGCAATGTGAGCAGAGAGAGCAGTTTGATTCATTGTCAGAGACCAAAGATGAAGGTTGTGAACAGACTCCACTTTTTCCACTGTTAAAATTCTTGCTTTTACAGCATCATAAGCAAATCCTTTTGATATTCCTGAAAAGGAGAAATTGATGGAAAACCAGTATTTTTAGGGATAAGAATTATGATCAATAGAGGAAAATGAATCATGAATTCACTTTATTCACTTAGATGTATCATTTTTAATAAAGTATTCAATGCTCTGGAAAGCCCATCTATTTTGGAGTTCACTGTGCTAATAATCTTATCCCTTCTTTTAAACTTCTCCATGGAAGGTTGAGACTCATGTATGTTTTAGGGACAGCCTGCATGTCCAGTTTACACAGGGTAGTGAGCTATTTAGCCAGATCATGTCCCAGTTTTGCACCAACATCTTTTGTGAGTGCATCTCTGTATCTGTGTGAACAGCATGAACTCATCACGCTCCACTTGGATCAGGAAACTGAACCAGCAGCTCCAGCATCCAATTTCTTCTCAGAAAATTCCAGGCAGAATATTCTATTTAGGAGATAGGACACTTCCCTGGGAGGACAGTGGGTTTGGTGCAGAGGGGAACAGAGCACTGCTGACTTTGGCATGTCAGCACTGCTTACAGAAGCTGGAAGTCACTGCTTTAAGAGACTCCTGAGTGTGTCAGGGGTTGCTCCCCCCTTCCTGGTAGTTTGATTTTTTTTTTCCCCAGTAACCAAGAGATCTGATATTTTGGCAGCCAAAATACAGTCAGTGGCCACACTCTTGTCTAGGTACATTTCTACATGGAAGTATCTCTATCTCACAGTCCCTGAAAGGAAACCAACCCTCGCATTAAATTACAGTATTAATTACAGTATTTTAATACTCAATAACAGTATTTTATAACAGATATTTTATTTTTGACAGATATTTTATTTCTTGAAACAGCAGTAGGTGCAAGTGAAAGAGAGAAGAAATAGCCACACAGGCAGTCACACTGAGTACCCATTCAAAACCTGCACTTTTAGAGCTACTTTACCCTTTAATCCTCATGTCCTAACAGCTGAGAAAGAGGTTGCATTATGTTATTCAATGTGAGTAAGGCAAAAACATGCATCTGTGACTGCTCAAGTCATTTGGCCTTGCAAAACAAAAATTCAGGCCCATAGCTGACAGGATTAAATATTGCTAAGCCTGGCTCTTCTTGCTGCTGCTGTGGTGAGAATTGTCTATTCCCATGCACTGGAATGCAACTGGAAAGCTCCAAGAGCTTGCTTTTCTGGACTCATGTAACTAAAAATCTTTTAAACTTCTATCTCTTGCACTCAGCCTATTTCACAGACACAGTTCAAAGCACAGTCAAAGCACTTTTTCTTGGCAAAGACTTATTTTTCACATGGGTAAAGGAAATACACGATGAACAAGGTGAGTAGGCATCTCAGATGCTAAAGGGGTGATAGAAAGAAATGCTACACATATGGCAAACAAAAGCAACCCAGAGCTCATTAGCAAAACACCAGTACAAAGATTTTTACAAAAACTGGCATGTGTGTGAACCTAATGTAATGGTAGAAAACAATTTTGATTAAAATTAGAAGTAGGTTTAAAGTATGATCAGAATCATGAGAATATCAGAAACTGATGCAGAAATGTGCTATTATACTTTTTCCAGCATATACAAGCATTATGGAGAAAGCAACAGAAAAAAAATCAAAAAGTAAGTGTATTGATTCTGGAATCAGGTCCTACCTTCCATTAATACAGTTAAAATATCCCTTAAAATCGTGATGGTAGATGCCAAAACAAAGATGGAAAACACAAATGTGCAGATTGGGTCGGCTATTTTGTACTGTGGCTAGAAAAATATGAACACACCACTTTGTTAATTTCATTATTGTTGGTTATTGTCATTTTTAATTAGTTAGCCTGAAAGAATAATAAATTGCATTCACCTAGTACAGAATGAGTGCTGGTCTCCTTTGCCAGTTAGGGAGCCTCAGCACAGGGAATGAAGGTGAAGAAAGAGAGAGATACCAAAGTATCCAGTTGAAACACCAAGAAGCAAGGGTTACACTCTCAACAGTTATTTCAGTTCCCAAGAATAAGTACAATTCTCTTTAATACAATTATAGTGTGTATGATTAAGACAGGAAATATTTACACAGTACCTAGTGTCACAACGCTGTGAAAATAGCACTTATGCTTGATTGCAAGGCAGGCATATAAACTAATAAAACCAACCTTAAAGAAGATTATAAGTGCACTAATTAGCACACTGATACTCTGGAATAGATCTCCAATGGTATGGACAAAGGCTGCCTGCAGGCTGGCATTGCTCAGAGCTGGATTTTCCAGAGGGGCTGAAAGGCATTCCCTGGCTTGTGCCCCATGGCTGTGCCCGTGGCCAGTCTGGTGCAGAATCAGGCTTAGTCTGCAAGAGATGTAAAGCTGCAAATATCAGAGGATATTCTGCACCTCTGAAAGCAGTGAGGTCACACACATCACCACCCCTGTCACTTCTGAATGCTGAGCTGTAAAATCTGACACATTAAGTAGAAATGCAGAGGTGGCTGAGCAGACAATTCCTAGGTTTTCAGTGATTTGCATAATCAAGAAAGTCTGTGAATGGGGTCATTAATGAGACCTCATTTCCTATAGAGTTCTTGAATATTCTGACATCTAATAAAAAGTGAGATGGAGAATAATCTTTTCCTGGGGTTTGCAGATTAATAATTTGCCTTCCCAGTGTGGCAGTTAACAGAAAGGAGGAGAGCAATTGCAACTTTGAATGAGAAGCAGGACCTCTCTTTTCACCCCTTTCCATATCCTCATGGAACTCACAAACACTTAATAATTTTGAGGCCATTATCTCTCTATAGTTTTTTTTTTTAATTGAATTACAGCAGCAGGTTCAAGGTTCAAATGTCATATAAGAGGAGAACAAAATAACTTACAGGACGTTGGTGAGCACGGCACAAGCAGAGGTAATGAGCATCACTGTAGCATCAATGTCATAATCTGAGTGTAGCAGCCTCAAGCAAGCCAAATATGTCAACACACCAGTCACCATCCAAACTATTATCATAGACATCAAAGCTCCCAGAATTTCTAGGAATGAAAAAAATCCAGTTTTAACAGTCAGAATAGGAATGCAAAGAATCTTAAGAGGTTGATGATAATGGTTCCAGGTTTATGAGCTTTATAGCCAGGAGAGCTGCTTCTTTTATGCTGGCAGTCTTAATGCTCACAAAGCATGGGTCAAACTCCTTTCTGATCACAGTCAATCCAGTGGCTGTCCAGGGGGTACCATGGATTGTGCATGGGGTGGCCCCTCTTCTACCTGCTCCTACTTTTGTCTCCTTTCCAGTGCTGAGTTCATACAACATTCTAAGAAGTTGGAGAGATATAACAGATCATTAGGGGAGTCTGGGAGGAGCAAAAGGAGTTTGCCTGGTCTTGACTGTGGTGTGAAACCAATAAAGACCAGCCATCCTCTCCCAGCAAGATTATCTTCATCACAGGAGCAGAGGTTTGAAGGAAGGAGAGAGGCACAGCCCACCCAAATCCACTGTCAGACATAATTCCCCTCCATTACCTCCCCTGTTTCTGCACACTTCTCACCACTTCACACTTCAGAAAGACAGTAGCAGCTCCCAGCGAGGTCCTGTCCACAAAACTTATCCTGGAACTCATTCTGCCAGTGCCACAAAGTCATTTTTGTGCCACCAGCTGTGATGAGAACAAAGGAAGTTATTTTTTCCCCAGGGTAGCAAAATTTAATTTTGTCTCTATTGGCTTTGAGTTGGGCTCAAATAAATCCAGTCCCCAAGGCCAGGTTTTATTGCAGTGTTATAGGAGAGGTCCAGGGAAGTGCATATGAACGTGCAGCATGCTTTTAATAGGATATGGGACTAGTAATTGCCATGTGACTTGAATGGGTAAATGAGCACAACCAAGGCAATACCAAGGAAAACACAAGCTCACAGTAAAGTGAAAGGCAGTAGGCAGCCAGAAAGCATTTGCACAGACCTCCACTGACAATCCATTAAAACTGCTTATGATTTTTTATATCATTTTATGGGGATTCCCTTCTTTTGCAGGCTGCAAAAGCTTATCCAATAACTGTTTTGCCTAAAACTGGAAAATAATAGATCAAAGTGCACCAACAGGGGGATCTATTTTTGCTTAAAAGTAGATAGAAGCAAACATAAATAATACAATTTTTTCTCCACAAGTTGCAGGTTGAACCCCTGCAAAGTTGGCCCAACTTGGTTGAACCCCAACACCTTGGCCCAAGGTGTTGATGGCTGTGTTATCATTGGCATGAAAGCAGCCAAGAGCTCTTGTGAGCACACGTATCCACCTGTGTGGATTTATGCATATCTTCCATAACAGAACATGTCAGTGGTCATCTTTACATATTACTTTTCAACGAAGTATCTTGGCAAAAGTTTAGTTAAGCTTACAGATCAGTTCAGCAGCACTAAATGCTTCACTTCAGATATTCTCAGTTACTTTTTTTCAGAGCACTACCAGTACTAACAGAGCACAACAAACAATAGTGTAGGATTATGTGGGAATCTCTGAGTACAGCTGAGGAAAATTAAGGTGCAAGAGTTTTTGTACCTCAAAATAGTTTGGCTCACACTATCAATCTTATTCAATTTTGTGTTTCTGTGTTTGTGAAAGTAGCTGCACTGCTTTGGCATGGAGGGCAGGAGGCATTCAGATGGCTAAACCTGAGCACTGCTATGCAGAGTCTTTTCATGACAATATCCATCAGTCTGAGAGAAGCAGTGAAGAAACATCTTGCAGTGTCAGGGAGAGCTGCACCTGCAAGACCTTGCTAGTCAGTGAAGAGTGACTTTGCCACCTGACTGCCCTCAGCTACTCTATTAAGGTACCCAGCTGCATATTAAACTGAGAATATAGCTGGGAAAATAAGCAGGGAACAGGATAACCATCATGGAATGCAATTAAATAGCTTCTAACATTGGATGCAAGGCTCTTTTTGCTACCAGGATAAAAAGGGCAATAAGGGCTTGGTTTTGAAGTTCTGCATTGCAATGACAAAATAAAAATAATTTAGTTCAGACTGAGGATAAAGTTACATGAAGTGGCTGAACCTGCTTTCATCAGCAGGAGAGGTTTTTCAGGTATTCCCCCCAGGATAAGAGACAATAAACATGAAAAGTAATGGTGGATCAACTGATGTTAAGTAGTAATTTACTAAGGCTGCAAAATTCAGCTGTGGTGTCTACATAGGACCAACCATGCTTGATCCATACTGAACCTCCCACTCACCCAGCAGCCTGTTCCCAACAGAGCTGGTAGAATACACTTAGGGAGCTACAGAAAGACAGGATGAGTATGGGATATGCCTCCCCTGGTACTCTCTGCAGCTACAAGCAACCTTGGCCTACAGACACCTGAGTCAGAAGCTGTTTCTGGACCTTACTACTGAACATCCTTGAAGCAATTATCATCTGAGTCTGTGGTTCTGGAGCACAGGTGTCTAAAGTCATTTGAGGTGCACTCAAATATGTAACACCTCCATGTACACTCAAATAGGTAACACCTCCATGTGTGGCTTGACACAAGGTGTATCATTGACCCATAGACTTCCAGAGTGGCAACTGGATTTCAAATGGCACAAATCATTTACATATAGGCAACAAAACTGAGCCCTGAGACATCCAACATGAGACTTACTTTCAGACAGACAACTAAATTTCCTACTTGTAGGCATTACCTAAGCGTCCAAGCTCCCTCTGTGGACAGTGGACATCAAATTAATGGTGATTGACAAAATTCCCTTCTTCACTGGCTGACTGGGAGCACATACTGGTTTCTTAGCTATGAGTGTCTGGTCACATTTGACATGCCCTGATTTTGTTCTTGGCACCTTGTGCAGTCTCCTGTAGGTCTCGTGCAACAGCTGCCATTCCCATACATAAGATTCCGACATCCTAGGGATGTAACACTGGACTTCCATGTTTAGGAGGTTGAATGGAGTCAAGATTTCTGTTGAATATATCAGATACTTGGACCCTGTGCTTAAAGGTGCTCATGTGCATGTAGGCATTGATATTTAGGTGTCTAAATCTTGAACAGACTCATACTCCCAGAAAATTATTCTCATAGTTAGTATTTTGCTAGTGTCTTGTCTTTTGTAAAAACAGCTGTGTTTGATTTTCAGGCTTTTAGTATTAGGTATCATCTGTAAAATGATTGGTTTAGGTTGAGGGCAGAGTATATCAAAAACCTGTCTGCATCTGGTAAAAACCGACAGTATATAAAGAGATATGAAATGAGAGAATCTAGAAAAGGGTAAATGTTAAAGGATCTCACTTTTCTACAAATGTAACATTGTGGACCTTTAAAAATAGTTTAATCATTTGCTTTAGAAATGGAGTAAACCTTAATTGTAATGGTTATTGTTGCTTTTATAGCAATAATGTTGTTTCATAACAGGTTGAGAGCTCAGTCCTCTGCACACTCAAGTCACTAAGAGAAGTTGCTCGTATTTCAACCAAAGTTAGCACCAGCCCAAAACTATGGTAAATAATGAACTGAAAGACATCCTTTTAGATAAGAGGTGACTCTTTACTTCTTTGAAATTCATTGTCTTACTGTATTTTGTTCCTGGGAGCTGTGGGAGCATTAATGCACTGTCCCTAAACGCCTGCAGGCCTGTGCTGGACATCAGCATGTTCTCCTGTCCCTGGCTATGGTAATTTCCTTTTCCCATCCCACATGTTCATAATATGACAAATTTGTACCTGCTCGGTGCCACCCAAAAGTGAACTGCTTGGTAGGAGGTTTGGAGGTGAGCCACAGCGAGAAGAGGCTGATCAGGAAGCTCGTCAGGTCCACCAGGAGATGCGCAGCGTCGCTGAGCACGGCCAGGCTCCCGGCGATCTGCCCGCCTGCGGGAAACAGCGGCGCGGTCACGGCTCCCATCACGAGTCTGAGCCAACCAGATCCAGCTCTAGACCTGTTCTGCTGACAGTCAAAGGGAGCACTCAACTTTCAGTCATCATACACAAGACCCAAACCTCTTCAAAGAGAATTTCATACCTCATTCATGCAGTGAAAGGTATGAATTAGTAGACAGACATGAGCCAAATTTCTTAGTTAGAAACCTAAGAAAAAATTTCTTAGTTAGAGACCTAAGAACAATAAGAGTTGTGATACATTCTGTAGTTCTGTAGTTACATTACTATTGTACTGTTTTACTATTTTAATATCAGATTTTTTTTTTTTGGGAAAAGCCATATCAGGAATCACATTTCCAATATCGTCCCACTATCTTTTCACAGAACACCAATATTTTTATGTATGTACAACAGTTCAGAGACCTAGCTTATGGGATTAATTTCCTATTTGTTACAGGAAAATATGCATGTTCTTCCTGCTGCCTGACTGTTTATTTGTCACAGACAACACTAAAACAGGAATACATGGAAAGATCCCAGTAGAAGAACTGTGATAAGCAATCAACAATTTTAGTGAGGGTATAGATAAAAATGTTCTGTTCTCAGGACTAATCTATCATTTTGAATCTGTAATGCATGACTTAACTTTCCTGCTAGAGCTCAAAAGACATGGCTGGATATAATTTTACTCTATGAGGGTTTGGATTTATGTGGATTCTAAAGGAAAAAAAAACCCACCAAATTAAAAACATTTTTAAACATTTGGTTATTTTAATTCACAATTCTTTTACTCAGTAAGCCAAATATCATTATTTTGTTAAATTCTTCTAACCATGTCTCAGGGCTAAAGGCAAATCCAAATAAACTAAAAGTTTGCATTAAACTGTCCCAGCTCCTGGTGGCTGCAGGAGAGGTCAAGGATCCCGGGCAGAACACTGTCCTTCCAACACATTACTGCAGGGGAATCTTTTCATCAAAGCTCAAATGTAGAAAAGTAGACATGTGGAATAATAGAGCCAAAACACCTAGTTTCTGCATTTGGCAATGCATTTCCATTCTTCAGTCATTTAATTAATTTCAGCTCACTTATTTCTCCTGACCACAACCCGTATGAGAATTAATGAATCCTGAAAAACATCATAAAATGCCTCATTCAAATATTTGGCAGCATACCACTGCCAAAAGGACATGTAGATATATCTCTTGTTTCCTTATAGTTGGAGCATTTCATGCCAGCAGGATGGACTGTCTGTTTAATTTCCTCCTGCATGCATATTTTAGATCAGAATACCTCACACCATAAGTTTTTTCAGCACATAGTTTTGCTTGAAGTTGCTTCCCAAAAGGGAGAAAGCATGGCTGCAGCATTTGGGGGCATCTCATTCCTTGCAGTAAAATGAAAAATTCATCAGAATAAGTATTTCCTACCACATGCTCAAGTGTAAATGCACAGATACTTTTTGGTCATGGCACAACTCTTAGACTTTCACTGATTTCAGGGTGACTGCATCTCAAGAGGGAACCAGTTCTGCTTAGCAGGAGGAAGAAGGCTTGTCTGGCAGTGGCCAGATGTTAATAACCCAGGCATCAGGTCTCTTTCAGCAAACAAATACGTAGATCACAAGCTGTGGGCAAAACCCTATTGCATTTTATATACTGTATTTCCATGTTCTGTGGGACAGCACCTCAAAACCTTGCTGCTAGCCAGCTGTCTTAGAAAAATGTTTGCAAATTACTATTTTATGTATTGTCATAACTAATGCCTTGGGTGAGTTTCAGAGATCTCAGTCTGCTTAGCTTAGCAACTTGTCTCACTAGTCAAGTTTTTATGTTCTGCTCTGACATAAGAACAAATGCAGTGTTTGTTGTTCTTTCTACTGCCCAAGTGGAAGTGCTTTGAAATCCATTCGGTCCTTAACCACCAAAAATCACAGGAAGGCACTTTCATATCTGGGCTCCACACTGGGTAGTATTGGTCTGACTGATATCTCCAGATCTATGGAGATTGTGATGGATCTGCCTAAGAAGAAAAGAAGATAATTGTCTTTCAAAGAGAGCTGGTGGTGTATCAGGCTCAACCAGCAGTGCCCTGTTTGGGAAAGCAGTAATGGCCAGCACAGATGGTTTGAGAAAAAATACCATGGAAAGATCTAGGCATTCAAAAAAGCACAACTTTTCAAGCTCTCCGAGAGTGATGCAGCTTTGTTTCTTCTGTTTAGCAGAATAATGCCCATGGAAGCTGTTTGGTCTTAGAGGGCAAGGAGGGGAGGGGAAGATATTATTTATCTTCAGGCATAAAATAAGTGTCATAGTTATAGGCTTTTACAGCTTTTTACCAATACTCCCAACGAGTGGCCTTTAAGACTTTCCATTCCCTATAATGGATGTTTATAGCTTTATAGACCACAAGCAGTAGAAATTGTCAGTCACTCAATAGTCAGTCATCAGGCACAGCAGTCTTGCCTAATGATTAAAAAAATCAAATGTATGGTTCATAATTACAAAAATCTCCACAGAGAGCTGTCTATAACTGCAGTTAATAACTGGTTTGTCAAAGTTTAATGGTCTGAAGCAAAACGGTCTTCAAGCCTGTTACTTAAGCTGTCACTGCAAAAAAGCTGCATGATTCATTAAGCAAAATGAAACATTTAGTTAACATATCATCTGTCCTTCCAATTATCCTCTAGCACAGCCACATTCACCAAACTTAAGCCTACTGATAATATGGCTTTGTTAATAATGCATTACTTCTGGCACTGGAAATTACTGCACGGGGGTCAGCAGCATGCACCCCCATGGATTTCATGGGGGAAATGCACGTGACCTACAAACAACAGGGCTTCATGCAGAGGGAGCATGTGGGAGGGAAGAGCTGGAGAAGTCCCTGCTGGGTTTGGCAGCCAGAGAAGGCAGAAATGCAGCAACTCCTTCAGTGCCTCTGCATCTCACTTGCGGGGAAGACAAAGCCGTTCTGTTTTGTTTTCATGGGGCTCCAGAGATGTCTGGGCTGGGAAAATATGGGTTTCAGAGGCCTTCCTGGCTGATTTTTGTTACACTGGCTGGAACACATATGGCAAAAGTCTGTGGGATTCCCCATGCCTTCCCTTACCTCAGCTCACTGCACAGAAGGGCAAATTAAAGAGCCAGGAGCTATCAGGTGGATATAAATATCACAGAACCCATGGAGAGAGCAGAGCAGTGAGACAAAAGGAAAGCCAATACTCTATGAGCAAGCCAAATACTTATATTGGATATTGTAGGGTGGGTCCAGAAGTGAAAGCAAATTAGGTAGGGGAATAATCTTCCATTGATCCAGAGACACACCAGCAGGTCAATTTAAAAGATAAACATGCCCTGATATAAATACATTGACTTAGCTGTAGAAAAACAGATGGCGAATCTGGCCCTGGATTTCCCTGGATTTTGAAAAGACTCATGCATTTATTTTCAGGTCCTGCTGCTAGCAGCCTCCATCAGTGCTGAGGTCTCATTTGCCTGGCTAAATATGTAAAATCTCTTAATCTTTTAGAAAGAATATAAGCCAAATTATTAGAAACCTTTTATTTTGCTAAGACATGCATCAGTCAAGCCTACAGACCTGGAAGAACAGTTCAGACCATTAACTGATGTTTGTATTCCTACCAGATGCAATCCTTGAATGAATATATGAAAATATTTTGATAATTTCACTTAAACCCTCTCCTCCCCCCCAATTCTTATAATGACTGGAGACAAAGGAGAATTATTTAATGCCAGAAGGTTCACCCTGTCAGCATGGTCCCTGCAGTCAGAGTGCACTCTGAAGGCAAGAATGTGGCCGTGCTGGGCACCAGAGTGGGCTCTTTTTGAACACACATACTCCCCTGTTATCTCAGCAATCATGAAGAAGGTGCAAATTACTGATGCTACACAGAGCTTCCTCCTGGCTTGATGCTGCTCCCTCTTTCTGTTCTCATAGGCCTGTGAGTAGCTGTGACAGTGATATGCTGGATTAGCTCCTATGACTTCTGCTTCCTGCTGCTGCCTCTCTTCATTTGAATTCTTCTGAAGCCAGCTCATCCTTTGGGATAGAAAGAAATAGAAGGTTAAAAAATAAAACTACTGGTTATTCAGGCATCTGGCCCTACAGCCCCAGAAACGATGTAATTAATGCTTTCAAAGGATAAAAGCAGCATTGGGAGCAGCAGAGCAGGTCATAGAAGAGGCTTGTTCGCACAAGCAAGGCTCTGTGGGAGGGAGCTGCACATGAAATGAGTGTTCTGGCTGTGTTTCCCAGCTCTTTGGGCTCTCCTACATCATTTAGCAGTTTATGAAGCACAGGATGGCTTTCTTAGGCTATGTATCTCATGCACACTACATGACTTTGAAAAAATTGTACCCCATGCAAATAGCTACCAAGTTCAGCATAACATGGAGAAAATCTACTAAAAAATTCAGGATTTTATTCCCAACAGCTTTGTCAGGAAGACTAGTCAAAAAAATGCCCCAAACTTCTTTTTCTTAAATACAATTGGCTAAAGATATTTCTCTCCACCTTTGCACACAGAACTATTTTATCTCGAATTTCCACATATGTACAAAATTTACCAATATCCCAGCAGAGCTTGAGCATAGAAAATATTAGCCAAAAAAATCTCAAAGGTATTCAAAAATCAAAGAAGTCAATTCTCCATATAACCTTACACAGTACACGTAGAACCCTTTGTCCCACTGATTTCATGGTCCAGCAGAAGTGGCTCTTTGAGCATTGCTCCATCACAAAGTGATTTTTCAGCCAAGTCTGCTCTGCCACAAAACCTCAGTATTGTGCCTCTCAGGGCTGCAGCACAGGAAATATGGGGTGGGGGTAGAGAGGTCTGGGGCCAAGCTCATTGCCCAGCAGCTGTGGGAGCTCCTGCATGACCACGATGTCTGGGGCTCCCAGCAGAGCGACCAAGAGATTCCCCCTGGGAGGCCCCAAGGTGGATTGCTGAGCAAGGATGTCCCCTTCTCCTTATCTCTCAACAGAAAAGAGCCCAAATTGCAAAAACCCTCTCTAAACCCCCTCCCAGGGGGACTTAACACCCTTTTGTCTCTCCCAATACAACACTTTTTGCCAGAGCCACTCCTAATGTGATGAGTGCACTGGGACTGGCAGCAGAAGATGAATTCTGCCAAGATGCACTTGCACACCGTCCCTATAACCACGTGTTGCAGCTGTTTGAGGTCTGTGTGTGCAGCTACCCAGGAACACAGCAAGCTCCACTGCTTTTCTTTTAAGTCTGAAATTAGCCTGGGGGCAGGATGTGGGACTGGGCTTAGTTGCCCCAGTAATAGCAGTGGCTTTTCCCCATTTTCACTTCAGACTTTCCTCTGGGACTAGGAAGAATTGTTTCTTCAGCTGAGTGAAGGAAACCTGTGCTCCAGGAAGTAACATGAATACAGGTGACATTCTGTAGTATTTCTGCACTGTTTATAGGTGTGTCAAGATGCCTGAAATCTCACTGGAAAGAAATCAGCTGGTGGCTGCCAACCTGCAGTGGTCAATGTCCAGAAAAAAAAAAACTGTGCTGAAATCACAAGCTTTTTCCAGCTGCTTTTTTTGGGCAGCCTGGGGGGGCTGCAGCTGCTCAGCAGGTTTGAAGTCCTGCCAGATGCCCCACGCTGGTGGGCAAGAGGCAAAGGCACCTGCAGAGCTGATGTCTTGGTCTTTTATGTTCACCAACATCACAGAAGTACTCACAAAAGAAGAGCTGACCCACCTTGGCAGCCAAGCCCTGAAACTGTAGATAATCAATGTGGATTTGGTTCTGTAAATATTATTGAGATGTTCCAAGGGTACAACATTCCCCTGAGTCAGCCTGTTTCCCAGCCAGGTTAGCATGTGGTCTCTGTTTGCTCAGTGGAGGTGACTGATTCCCCCTGCACGTGAGGAGCTTGTGTGAAAGAGCAACTGGGCAGATTTAATGTCTGATGCTTGGAGACAGTGAGTTTTCTCAGTCCTTTTGTCAGCATTTTCCTTTATTTTCCTCACAACAAACAAATAGGAGTTGGACTGTTTAGGGAATGGGCTGCCTATCCGGCAGCTGGGGTCCCCACCAGCCAGTCCTTCTCCAGTCCTTTAGTTTTACATTTATCGGGTTCCTCATGTGCACTGTGTCATTTTTGTACAATATTTTACTGATGAATTAGACACAGAAGGTACCACAAATTAATTCCTTCCAGATGGTGAATAAAATGCTGCAGTTCTCTCACTCTCCCCTGGAGATTAGGGCAGGCAAGATTTTCTTTCTCATGATCTCTCTCTGGAGTTAGCTTCCAATGCTTTTCTATAGTTTGCATGTAAAATTAATTTCCCCTTACTTCAATTTTCATCAGCTGGCATTGAACATTAAAATCATCTTAATGACATGAGCCATGATCAGCTCAGCAGCCTCTCAGGCAGGAATGCCAAAATTACCACTGCATATTCTGAGCCACCAAGTCCTTTCCTTGCTGTTAACAAAATAGGTCTCTCTGTGATCTCACTCACTTTTGTTTTTTGTCTTTCTCTGACAACTAACAAAGCCTCAGGGCATCACTGAGGGGCAGGAAAGCACCATCCACAGATCTTGCTGGACAGATGCAAAAGCAAACAGAGACAGCATAAACCCACAAATGTCACATTTTTCTGTCTAAAGGGTACCTAAATAAAAGTGCCCCAGTGGCCAGAAGTGGTGAGCATTCACTGCTCCCTTTGAACTTGCAGAACAGCATCTGGCCCGATGAGCTGGGAAAGCTCCTGCCAGCTCCTGTACGTAACCATTATTTTTCGCTTTCAAAAGCTGCCTGCCACTAATTAAAAGAATCTAAAAATCTAAGAGGCAGTTTTATAAAAGTGTGAATCAAAAGCTTAAGGTGCAAAGATCAGCTCTGTTAGACCAGAAACCCCTTCATAGTATTTTAGAGCAAGATGTAGCCTTTGAGCATCGGGTCTCTGTGCCAGCATATTGCAGAGTCACAGATTAAAAAATTATCTTTTCTCCATTTCAAAATCTCTTTTCTTTGTAAAAAAGATAGTCAGGGGAATGTCACTGAAAGGCTCCTACTGAGTCATGCCTGGAAGGGGGAAGCAGAAAATATTAATACGTATTGCAGATTTCACACAAATCATTAGCGATATCTTTTTATTACGACTTCTTTTCTGTTTATTTTCACTTGATCTGCTGGGTGCCTTCATCTGCAGGCTTGTGGGAATAATTGCTATCCTCCTAGACCATTATGAGTTCCCCAGTCACAAGAGGAAAATGTGGAATCACTGTGCTTTCCACAGGAGATCATCTCCTTCATGAGGGAAAATAGTAATTTTCTGGTGCCTGAAAGGATAATGAAGCTGCCTTCAGAGAAAAATTTATCAAAGCCATAGTCACCTCCCTTATGCTGGCGCCATTCTAATTTCAATTGATGTACCAATCTTGAATATTTTCAAGGTATTTAAGACCCTGTTAATAACCTGGCTGTCCAGTTTCTCTTTTTCCTTACTGTGGGCACAAAATAAAGGCAAATATTTATATGTTTGCATACATTTAGATGTCCAGTAGATAGGAATTCAAGCCTTAGTTATCTTATTTGGCCTCACTTTGAGGGCCTGGCCCTGTATGCATAAATGCATTGTCAAGAGTTTTCCTTCTACATAACAACAGCTGCCTGGAGACAGACCAGAGGTGCATGGAGCCAAGCATCCAAATTCTGTCATGAGCGTGAAGGAATACATAAGGTCAAAGTACCAAGGAGGAACATTCCCAGAGAGTTACTGCTCCCCAGTTCTGAACCAGAGCTCCTGTCCAACATCTCTTTACAGATCTTTATTCCACAAACCCAGCTGACTTGAAAGTATTGAGTTCCACAATTTAATTATGATGTATGTAAAAATAATGTGTCTTTTGTCACTCTGGAGCTGTCTGACTGCTATTTTAATTAGTTCTTATAGTGTTGGAAATAATGACTGACTATTCCCTGTTTACCTGCCTCACATCATTCATGATTTTATGTATCATTGTTACACCTCTGAACCATCATTTTCCTGAGCTGATGCCCTAGCTATTTAATTTCTGTTTCATATCACTTACTACCTTAGGTCTAATTTTCTTTCTGAGATGAAGTGGTCAAAACTGAATTGGGCATAATGGAGATGGCATATGGCCAGTACTGGGAAGACACAGCCCTTTCTGCAGGGTCCTAGTGTCACCTGCAGGGGGGCAAAGGCAATGGGATTGGGTTTGCTGGGTCTGCAAAGATCCTGTGAGCTACTGGGCCAGCTGGCAAGCCACTGCAAAGGAGACAACCACAGGGCCCTCAGCTAAAACAGTCCAGAGATCACAAGAAACACCCATCATCCTCCTGAGCATTGATTCTCTAAAGGATAGGAGTGGTGGAAAGCCTGTACTTGATGAGGACTCTTTGATCTCATAAGAGTTTTCCTATCACCTGCAGGAAGGGAGAAAAAGAAAATATTTCTTATGTGCTTGCTATGGAAAATCACTCTTCACCTGAAGAAATCATCTCTCATGCTGATAGATTGGAGGGCAAGGCTGCCATAAGGAGTCTGGAGGAAGAGCTCAGCAGGAGCCCTCTAATTTCACAAGAACAAGTATAAAGTCCTGCACCTGGGACAGATTTGTGAGACCACATCTACAGTACCGTGCCCAGCTTTGGGGTCCTTAGCACAGGAAGGATCAGTGAATCAGTGCAGGTTCAGCAGAGGGTGACTGGGATGATTAAAGGATGGAGCACTTCTCTGGGGACTGGACTTTTTGTGAGCACCTAGGTGCAACCTGCCAATATTCTTGAAGAGGCTGTTGAGAAGATAAAGCTCTGTTGCTTTACGTGGAGGAAGGCTAGGTCACTGGTCATAAACTGAAACAAGTTCCGATTGAATATAAGGGGGGAAAAAAAAGATTGTGAAGTTAATTCCCTGTTGAAGCAGATTGCCCAGAAAGGTTGTGGAGTTTCTATCCTGAGAGATTTTTTTCAAGACTAGACTGGAGACAGCCCTGAACAACATTATTCATTGTCTTGGTTGGACCAGAGATATTCTTAAGGTCCCTCCCAACGTGAACTGTTTTAAATACCTACAGCTGATCTAACTTTCAAAGGGCTCAGCTGAAGCCCACCCCCTTTTAAGCATTTCAAGTTCAACATGGGAAGCCTTAATGCATCCAAACCATCTAGTAACTACAGACAAGGCTGGCATGTGCAAAACACTCTCCTTCCCAACCCTGAGTGCAGGAAGAGGGCTCAGCTTTCAGGCTTCCTACTCACATGGTCAAGATAAAATAGTTTTGTTCCCTGTGTACTGTAAAGATGGCATTTATTAAAAAGAAAGAGATGGCAAGAAAATAGGCAATCTGTGTGCAAAATAAATTCTGTTGAAAGCATTAGAGCTGCTCATTAAGGCTACACATAGGGGACAGAAAAATGTGGTAGTTTGTATCAAAGGCTAAGAAGAGCCTACTGCTACTATTGGCTTAAGGCAGCTGCTCTGTGGCCCAGGCCCAGAGGGCTGCATCCCCTCACAGGCTGGCTGTGGCCCATGGGCTGGCACCCTGAGTCACTGGGCTGGCACCCTGAGTCACTGGGCTGGCCCCCCAAGCTGCTGGGTGCCATGGGAAGAAGGACAAGGGCTTCCCCTGTGCTACCAGCTCTTTGCAACAGGAGGGAGACTCTGGCTCTCAGCCCCCATTTCTGGTTATTTCTGGAACAGAATAATTAAATTGTGCAGTTAATCAAATTTCTTCTGGCAGAAAAAGCAAAATGGAGATGCTGCACAAAAGCCACATGGCTGGATGAAAAGCCTTCTTCATTTTGGAGAGCTGTGCTACCACCTCCATCATTCAGCCACCTCAGGACCACCACTGTAGAGCCCTTCTGGGACCAGCCCTCCAGCTCAGGGACTCTTGCATGTAGCTGCAGCATCACCAACAATTGCAATTGCTGCAGCAATTCACCCCAACTAATTTCAATCCTAAATTAAGAAATAATTATCAGAAAAAAGTTGACTCCAGAAAGTGTGCCAGCTCTCAGATGGGAGGATGAGCTGCCAGGGATTCTTGACCCCAGTGTGCATCCTACCCTAGTGCTTACCAGGGATATTCCCTATTACTGGTGATCCAGGGAAAAAAAAGCTTCCTCACAAGGCAGACTAACAACTGTCCCTGTCTCAGGGGAGCATTTAATGGGTTTGCCCAGAGTTGTCCTTTGTGTCCAGGTTGCAAGGGGCCAAAAAGACCTAAAACACTGAGGCTGTGCCCACAAAACTGCAAACTTCCAAAAAAACACTGAGTCTTCAATAACTAAAACGAACTGCAGAATCATATTGGATCTTTTTGAAATATAAATACTACCACAAAAGTAATTTTGGACAGTGTCATCTATATTTATGGAACCATGTAATAATATTTAAATAATAACCCAGATGTTCAAATGACTAAAATATGATGACACTGACCCCAGTATAAAAACATGAAGAGACAGATTTCCATTTGAACTGACAGTGTTTATGCCAAGTTTCTGTCCCACCCGTTTTAAGAAAGCCAAGCAATAAATAACCTGAAAACCAATGAGATAATGGAAATGTCAAGAGGTGCTAAGCTGTAACTGAGCAGCTATTTTCTTTTAAAAATATTTGCTAGTCTGAGTCAAGAGGAAGAATGAAAAAAAGTTAAACTGCAAAACTATTTTTGATAGACATTTATACCCATTTTTTAACCCCATCTACAGTATTTCATGTTTTCAGAGGATCTTTCCTCGCTCAAGCAAGCATTTACTCACAGGAGCTCTGGCACACAAGAGGTACATTAACTCTAAGCCCAACAGACTATCCACAAGAATAAAGCATCACCTTTCTTTGAACCCAAATGGATAATTTAGACGTTCAAGCATGAAGGAGCATTGAGTCAAACATTGTGTCAATAGCACAATTACAATTCAGCCTAAAATTGCAGCAGAATCCATGAGGTTTTGCATCCGACAATAAATCTACTAAGCTTATAAAATACATAGCAAGAGACACTTGCTTCAACAGTAGATTGGTTCAATCCATCACAGACACAGACACATCAGACTGCTGTCTAGTAAATACTTCAAATATCTAATAAGAAAATTTGGGAAGGAAAAAAATTGAACAAAACATTTTGAAAGTAGTAAAATATATGCACGGTGAAACTCTCCAGACTTTGATTCCTGCAGCCAGTTGGCAGATTGGTGATCTCATATTGCTCTGACACAGAAATGTCAGTGAAGGAAACAAAGAGCTGTGTTACCTGTCTAGGGCCAAGGAGTACTTCTTGGTGTCCCTCTCGCTCACAAGACAAGTTCTTTCAAGACCCTTTTCAGTAGCCATGAAGAAAGTCAATGGGGTTTTGCTTGGTTTTTCTCTTTGAACTCTCTTTTCTCTGTCTGAAGCAATATGGGCAGAAATGTCCTCTCAACTTATGCAGAAGTCTCTGCCAAATATTTGAAAATGTTTTAATAATCTTCCCAATAAACCCGAGAGAAACTGCGAGAGGAAGCTTCTTTCCTGGTGCTGGTGGCGTCACTACCACGCCAACCAGTAACTTGCTGACCATGTCAGATTGGAGATTTTGGGCCTCCCTCCCTGTTTTTCTTTTTTTTCCTTTCATGTTTGGTGCTGGATCTGCTCTTTGGTCACGCGGGGGGTGCGTGCTCAGGGTCAGACAGCGGAGCACACACGGATGTGCACAAAGGAGCTCGTGTGGGTGTGCTGAAAGAGAGAACCAAGGCCATTAAAATGGCCTGATTTGCCTGGAAACAGTCAAACCCCTGTTTGCCTTTCTGCATGCTTGGCTCGGGAGGAAAGTAAGCCTCCCTCACTCCGGCTTTGTGCAAGCCTTTTAATGTAAGCAATCACCCTAAGGACTGATTTCTTCCCCTGGCATCTTCTCTCCTAATGGTTCAAAACAGAAGAGGCTGCTTATTATTGCCATTTGCAGCACAGGTTATTGAGATCTTCATTTCAGCAGGAAGGACTGCAGGTTGTTATTTCTGCTTTATTCAGTTTGTTAGTTCTATCAACAGCTGCAGTCCCTGGAGGGGAGGAGAAGCCCTCCAGCCTCACCTCTCTCACAGCCTGACCTCAGACATTTGCTTCAGCACTAATGGGAAATCTTGCACTGGTGCCAGTTGTGTTTTACCACATTATTGGCAGAAGCAGACTGTGAGTGAGAGCCCTACCTGTGCACTGCTTTCATGGGAGAGATTAAAACAAGGCAATGGGGGGGCTGCACCTAAATTCTGCAGTCTTTTTTACCACAGGTACTCTAATATGAATATGATGAACTGGGATTGCCCCTTCCTTCCCTCAGCTCTCAGAGCACGTACTCTGTCTGAAATTCATGGGGACAGGTGGCACATTTGTACATATAAAGGCAAACAACTGGGCTTATGCCATCAGAGATCCACATGTTGCTTCTCACATGTGAGCTGTGCAAACATTTCCCTGGAACCTGTGAGCCAAGGAGCTGACTGTATCCCAGGCATTTTTCTGAACAGCCACAGCAGAAATGCATGTTTTTTCCACAATGGGCTGTCTAATTTGCTGCTCTAACACCCTTTTCTTGAGAGCCTTTTCCCAGGTTCTTATACCCACTTATGCACCCTTATTAGGTGGAAGAGATTGATTTTATGACTCATTCCTGGAACTTCCTCGGAACTGTAAAAGGTTGCTCTTTAATGTTTTTCAAAGTTGGTGCCACTTACTGGACCTGAAATTGTGATTATCCAGCAAGGCTGGTTTGAGAAGAGGCTCAGGTCCAAGGATGTGTAGTATGGACCCAGGGCATTGGCAGAAATCTTGCAAAACAGAAGTACCACATTTCTTGTCACCCCAGAAATGCCACTAAAGAGCAACTTTATTCTGCTGCTGCCAAGAGGGAGTAAGGGAGGAAAACACAGGTGGCCCTTCCAGCTGTGCAGCCTAGAACCTGACACAGGCTTATAATTCACACCCAGTGAGAGATTCTCTTGGCTCCCCATCCCATAAATGTCACCATTATTGCAGTGTCTCTGTAAGCATCTCAACTAATCTTTCCTTCAGAAATTACCAAACAGCAACATCCTATTGCAGACACAGGATATCAGAAAAATAAACCTGACCTGGAACCTGATTTACAGTGGATCTCAGCTTTTCTAGGGTGCTAAGCCAAAGTGTCAGGTCTAAGCACCTTCAATTAAGGAAAATTTAAAATCCACCTCAGAAGATTAGAGGTAAGGCCAGTTTCTGTTTTGACTCACTGTAGGAATGTAACTTTTGTTAGTGAGACAGATGAGTTCCATCATTTTGCAAGAGAATCTTGAGCCTCAGGTGCATACCAGCAAAACGAAGCCATAGATCATTCACAGCATTTAATCTAGACTTCTGCTTTGTGTTTATTGTCAGTGCTGATGGTTGTGCTTCTCAGGAGACAGGCTGTGAGGCAGGATAGAAAGAAATCTCTTCTTAGCTATCCACAAAGACTTGGGTTTCCTCTTTATACAGACTCTGAAACTCATTAGGAGAGAGACAGCAGCTGTCTGTGGAATTTCTGTTTCAGAAAAATTCTTCAGACCATCTCAATAAATTCATCTCAGGCTTTCAATAATAATGCAGTTTGTTTCCAAGCCTACATAAAAAATGCCACAAATCCAATCATAGCAGTTTTAATGACCCTAGTCAAGGACATTTCTCAAGATTTGCATCCAATACAGACATGTGAGGCATCACAGTGGCTTTTGCAATTGAAAGCTCCTTGTCATTATTATCCAAAATCTCCATTAGCAAAAAACCTTATCCTTGATCCCATTTCAACTTTAATCAGCTACACTTTAAATACAAAAAAAATCCAATCCCTCTCATCCTGTCATTATGGGAGTAGATACTGACAGCTTAATGTACAGAGAAAAAATCAGTGCATCTATTAATTGAAAATGCCACTGAAGTAGATCATTTTTATGAGCCATGAGACATCTTGAAGATCATCTGCAAAGAGTTTCTCTACCTTTCTCTGGCATCAGCTTTAGTAGATTTGTACTGCATCACTGGCAACCTAGGGATCCAGGCATTTGTGATTTCTGGGGCTTGGTTATTGCAGTTTTTACATTTGTAGTGAGAATATGCTTTTTCACCCAGTGAAGCTCCAGTGCCTTCCAGCCATCTGTCATTTTGGGATCCAAGGCTGGAAGCAAGACAGATTGAAAGAAAATCCACTTTCCTTTTCTTGTGTCCTCTTCAGTGCAGTAACCCATTATAAGTGAGTGTCAAAAGGAAAATATCTACCCCAATTTAGATCCAATTTAAAAATCATTAAAAGGGTGTTAATGTTCAATATTTTAAAATACTAAATTTTTAAGCATCAATATTTTTATCTTGAGTTTGCTGCCAATTTTTCAAAAGAACGGAGACTTTTGATAGTAACTGACTGAGGGGTAAAAGTCATCTGCAATGTTTTAGATAGATATTTTAGATTGCACAAAGTCATTGGGGAGAAAAAGACTTTTGAGGCCCTTGTCAAAGAAATTCAAACTTGCATTGGGAGTGGGGATCTAGAAGGAACAAGGTGTTATTCTGAGGTGTACACCTTTACTTCCAACAGTAAAAGTATATGCTGCTACCAAATCAAGTAGAAATCCTTCTACAGAGCCTGGAGCCTCAGGTCAGGACATCTACTGCTCACATGAGTAGATTCCCAGAGCGTCCAGAGCTTCTCCTGGTGAACCCAGTGGTATGAGCCAGCCCCTCCCAGGACAGGAGTCTCTGGAGGAGCTCAAGACCTTGCTATGGGTGGTGAGAGGGCCCAGGGTGCCCAGGCTGGGCAGGGAGCACTGGTAAATGGATGAGGAGATAGGGATGAATCTAGACCCCAGCATGGGAATCCTGAAGGACACCACAAACAGGACACCACAAACAGCTGAGCCTTGCACAGCTACAGAATTCCTCTGGCCCATGCAAGGCCTCTTGAAGGTTTTTTTCCTCCAAGCTGTGATATGAATATAGGTCTAATCTGTGTGGTAGGATGGGGGAAGAGGGGAAAACAAGCTTTAGGGTTTTTTTTTGTCTTTTTTATCTTATTAATTCGAACTTCCATCTTGATCTCATTTTCTTAGGGCCAGCATTTCAGAAGTGCTCTGAATTAGGTCCCCAGAGTCTCAGGTCTCGTGATTGAACCCCCATTGTACAAATAACCCAGCTGTCATTCAGTTCCTTGGAGGGACCAGGCCTTCAGAAGTAAGTAGTGCCAATAAATGTTATTTTGATACAAAGCTACTTGGCTTTTCTGAGAGTATGGCAAAGTATTTTGGTGTCTGAATGTCCCAAAAGTCCTGTCCAGGAGTAGCACAGCCTAACCTTAGAAGAAGTTTTTCATTCTAGGCTGTAGCTGAAAAGAAAAAGACAATGCAGTTGAAAAACTAATGCTAATGTCATGTCAAATGTTATTGTCAAAGACTGTGTCAGCTTTTGTTATAAAAATATATTATCTTTCTCTGAAGACTTAGTGGTTTTCTGTCTCTTTTCCATTGCAATTGCAAAGGGCTCCTGCTTGGTTTTGTTTTTATGATGTCTGAAGTTGGTTGGGGAATAAAGCCTGTAATTGCATTGCTAACAAGTATTTCTTAGATACTTTTATTTTTCCTTGGGGAAAGAGACTGTTAGGAAGAGAGTACACATATTTTGGCAGCAAAAGAGACAGCTATGACATTTGGCTCCTAAGTTACTACCTGGATATCATTTTAATTGTTTTCTTCTACTAATAAAATATAGTAACTTTACTGTGTTAGTTCCTTTATTGCACTTCCAACATACATTTCATTGTCATGCTCTTCCTAAGTACATTTGGGTCATGAAGATACATTACAATATATATTGAGAGCCAGTTTGTTAAAAACACAAGGAGTTCTGCATTATTTCTCACTGGTGCAAAACTAATTGGTTTTTCTCAGCTACTGCATATATATTTATTTTCCATTTTATCATCTCTATAATTGCAGTTTGAATTAGGAAAAGGACAGAGAGACCTGGTAAAAGCAGTTGAAGGGACAATTTGTGTTTTGCTTCCCAGCAATCAGGATTTTTCAAGCCTGTCAAATTGCAGTGGGTGCTGAAACAGTGCTCACATCCCTCTTGCCTGGGCCATGCTGGCCATTGCTCAAGCACTTTTTCTTTCTTCCACGACTTCCAAAATTTTCTTTGCAATAATGTGTATTACTGGGAGGGAGGAAACCAGGGCTCACAATTCAAATGTTCAAGAACACTGAAACTTTGAAGAAGTGAGATGGTTTTTGCCTACTCCCTTTCTAGTTTCTGAGCATGTACAATGCTCTCAGGGACCAGGGCCAGGGCAGCTGAGCTGCAGTGTGAGGCTCCCCAGCCACACCTGTGCCATGGCACGGGGAGGGCATCCCTGAAAATTCCCGGTGGGAGGTAGCCCTCTTTGCTCTGCCTCCTGGAAATTGCTACTGGATAAGATTTCCTTTGCAGCCACGTATTTTCTCTCTCTTTTCTGCTAAAGAAAAACTGAAAAGTCCAGTACAAGTTCAGGGCTGGGACTTCAAAGACTGCCACTCTTGCAGTGCATTATGGCATGCAGCAATGCTCCCATGATGTGAGGGATCCAAATGGGACACGCTGGCAGAAAGGCAGAAAACACAGGGGAATTCTGCATCTGGCATCTCAGAGGTGCAGCACTTTTGTGACCCCCAGGCAGTGCCCACCTGAACTCCTGGACAACCTGAAGGGACATCAACCTTGCAGCCTGAAGCTAAACCTGTGGAAATAGTTGAAACACTTTTAGTGTAGGGAAGCAAAGCACACTAGATAAGCTATAATTTTAATGGCATTTTCCACACATGCATACCTTTGAGCTGCCTACCATAAGTCTGTTTCCTGCCTGGATTCTCTGGATACCTTTTACATGGTGCATATGAAGCATCTGGAAATTAAATGAAGAGTTAAATAATCACTCTCTTGTGCACGGAGCACAGTAAAAATTACACAGAGAGTTTTTATAACTTTTTTAATATAATAAATTTAAAGAGACTGAATGCTGGTTTTATGATATGAGATTTCCAGATTGCTCCCAAGTCAGCAACAAGCTATTCATAATCTTTTATTATAGCATTGTCATGATGACTGTATTCAAGTCCCTGAGCTACCTGATGATACCAGGGGTAGCATCAAGCTGGTGAATATGGATAAGTTTGCATTTAATAGGATGTTTAAAGACTCTGGCTCTTGCTTTTTTTTCCTAATTTTAAAACTCTGTTGATAAATTTGGATCTAGTTTTCTCTTTAAAAGTGTTTGTAGGGTACTGTAGTATCTGTAGGATATCATGTATGAACTGATTTGGTAAAATACAAGTTTGTATTCCTGCTAGAACAAACTTTTTCACCAGCCTCCCTCTACTATCCTCCACTGTCTGGGGTTTTCAAACACCAATAAAAATTTGATCTAAGCAAAATCTGTTAGGAAGGCATCTAAGTAAGAGCATGCTGATTATTACAAAGTTTGGTAGCACTCACCTGCTAGGCTTTTTGGCTTTTTCTGGCATATCAATACTAGAACATTGCAGCATCAGCTGGACCCAAATTCCTGCAGAGCATCATACCAAGGGCTGAATCAGAGGATTTGCTTTGATGCCTTGTTCATGTGTTCTAACATTTTGAGGTGCCATCTGTAAAAACAGGCCTTCTGCTAGGGTTTGCACATATCAATAAATTAAGTAATTGCTCCAGGTCATCTTGTGCTGGTGCTATACAGACAGCAGTGTGTTACAGTCATGAGATTTGCATTTGGAAAATGTAAATCTTCTCCTCTTGCTAGCACCCAAATGAGAACAACACCTCCCCCTTTTCAGCCCCATGGCTGGGCAGCCCATTCCTGTACAACTCACACAGCTTCCTCTTTAAGTCTCCAACCATGGATATGCCTCATGCAGTCTATTTCTGTGTTTAATTACTTTTGCTATTAGAAAGCTTTTCCAAATGCCTAACTTAAACCTCACTAATTTAAGCCATTATTTCATAATGGAGAATCAATTCCTTCCCTCTCTACAGCCACCTTTTATATGTTAGAAGCCACAGTTGTGCTTCTCTTTTCTTTTAGCAAACAGCTCCAGTTCCTTCGGGCTGTTCTTTTGTACCGTTCTCCCCTGGACACTCACCAGAGGCTGGATTGCTTCTGAGCACACATCAACAGCTGGGCACATGTTCCAGCTGGGGCCATGCCAGTGCTGAAGGAAGAAAGATTTCCACCATGTGTCACATTGACAAAATCCTGCTTATAGATCTCATGACAATGGACACGTCTCTGGAAGCAGTATAATGTTGCTTACCTTGTTTCATCTTGTGATTTACTAAGTGCCCTTTCCACCCAGACAGATCTTCTCCTGTTGTACTGGTCCTTACCCTACTTTGGCTATTGCATATTTGAGGAGACAGTTGTCACTACCTGTGTGTAAATACTTTTCACTCAATCTATTTGCATCTTCTTTTTTTTGTTTTAATTATTTTTTCAATTTGTAAAATGTATTAATCCTATTTTTCAGTCCTTCAGGTAACACTTTCCAGCCTGGGATCATCTGAAAAATTAATAAACACATCTTCTATGCCTCTGTTCATAGCAATAATGAAAATAATGCTGGTGAAGGACAGACCACAATGAAGCCCTGGCTTAATGAATTAAAGTGCATGTGTACACAATCTGCAATTGATTTAGCATGGAACTCACAGATGCAGATGCCTACCTGTGGTCACTATGGTGATGCTGTATATATGGCTGAAAGTCCAACAGAAGCAAGGATAGCACAGTGAAAACCTTTGGAAGTGATCCTTATTTTCTGACAAGAGTCTAAATGCTTTATTGGAACCATGTTTTGACAGGGCAATAGATGGTGTCCTGGAAAACGCCTCAGGACTTAATTTTTAACACCTGTGCCCAAGAACGTGGGGTAATATTGGTCTGTGTCTGTTATTTTTCTGAGACTTTGCCTTTCACATTTGCCACATGGAAAGACTCAGGTCAAGGCCTTAGAGTGAACTAATTGTGGAGATTTGGTGGCTGCAGTTCCACACCAGTAACCTGCTGGGTGGTGAGTACATGTTCCTGCTCCTGTGGCTTTGCAGGATCCCTCTTTAGGCTTTAGGATTAGGCTTCCTTCTGTCCTGAAACTCACAGGGCTCCTCACCTTATCTACAGGGTCTGTAAAGAAGTTGATTTGTTTCAAAAGAATTATACTTTAAATTGAGATTAAGAATCCCTTATTTATTTTTATATATCATGAATTAGGCAAAATACAAGGGAAAAAAATCACCTATACACTCAAAAAATTTTTTCTGTTGAAAGAAGTAAAAGAAAACAAATGAAAAATTGCAATGAAAACGGTTGCTTTGCTTTAGGAAAAAAAGTGTTTCAGAAAAAAGTTCAAGCGGTTCTATGCTATGTCATGTCATCTGCCTCTGAAATCCCTGTAATGACTTTTGCTGTTCTTGATCAGCAGACAACATATAATGGCTTAATACATGAAGGGCAGCAGTATCAAAATCAAAGAGTGATCATCTTTGGAAGGCATCCAAAGGAAGGCATCAGTGAACAGGAGGGAACTCAGCTGAGAACCACCAAGATGCCTGGGGTGGGGGCACTCACCCTGTGAGGACGTGAGCACAGGCTGAGGGAGCAGCATTGGTTCATCCTGGGGAAGAGACAACTTGGGATGTACCTAAAAGTAGCTCCTGATACCCACAAGTTCATCAAAGAGATGAAGCCAGGCTTTTCACAGCTGAGTGTCTGGTGGGAGGATGAGAGATAATAAGTGTAAAATGAAAAAAAAAGGAAGAGAAATTCTGTCTGGATATGAGCAGGAGGACAGGGCAGAGAGCTCCTGAGGTCCCTTCCTGCATGAACTTTCCATGATCCTGTGATCTGTACACTACCCAAGACATGGCTGTGATTTTAACTTCCACCTTGAATCTCCTCATTCCTTTTGGTCGGGATTGCATGGAGTCAAATATGTTAATTACTGTTTTTCATGGTGTAAATAATCTGAGCAGCACCCAGTGAGGATACACTGGTTGTAATGTAAAAGTAAACAGCCTGCTTTGAGAGAGAGAAATACATCATGCAGTTTGAGGAAACATCTGCAATTAAAATAATCACTGTGCTGGAACATGGCACTTATTCAGGAAGAGCCATAGGTAGGGAGAAGCAATTGTAATACATCATTTTCTTAGCACCCAATCTACAGCAGTTCTACACCACAGATCTGCAGTTTAAACCTTTTGAGTGCAGTGAAAGATGATTTATCTGATCTATATGGTACAGTTCAAATGTCCTGTGATAAAAATGAGCTATTGATCTGAGGAGATTCTAATTTAGATCTGTTCACTTAAAAAGAGTAATAAACTGAAACAGTCTGGAAAGCTTATGTTTCAAATGACTTATCAAGGAGTTAAAAAATTTAGTAACCTGAGCCAGCAATAACTTTAACAGTAGCCAGAGTCCCAGATTTTACTGAGCCAAGTTTTCCTGAATTATTCACAGAAGTATGTGGATAACGGTTCTTTCTGTTACACTGATGTCGAGAGAGATGCTCAGTTGTAGTAGATCTTATGAAAATACATGAAAAGTAAAACATATTCTCAAGAGTTCAAAATGTAACTGTAGCAGTGATAGCAAGTAATAGCTTTTCAGGCATAAAGTGATGTTAGCAAAGTATGAAGATATCAGCCCCATTTTCCAATAGATTTTGCACTGCTGAAACATGAGGTTTTACAAAGGATTTGGTGAGATTTCTAGAAAAAGCTTGATTAATGTTTTATTGCTGAAAATCTGACCAAATAGGTGCTTTGGCCATCCAGTTCTCACAACCACACTTTGTTTTCAACTGTCCAGCCTGCAGAGCTGGTTTTTTCAATGAAGTTTATGAAATGAGTATGGATTTAGTGGAATCAAACACTATAAAGGTGAATGTAGTAATTGCTGTAAGATTGTACTCAATTTTCAATAACATACACAGGCTGTATCCCACACAGTTGGCTGTACTGTGCCATACCCCCATTAGCAACCTGGATAACAAAAAAGCATGGACGTCCTCAAATGTGAAAATAATGAATAAATGAGAGCTGAAAGCACTTGAGAGGGTTAGAATTTAAAACAATACATTGGAGAAGGGATCTGAAGTTGTGAAGATGGAGTGTGGCATAGACAAGAGCAAAAAGTGCTACACTTGGAAAGAAAAAAAAATTAAAAAGGAAAAATAACTGGGCAGCAATACAGCAGAAAAGGTGGCTACAGGGAGTCGTAGTGTAAACATAAATGGTGTCATGCTGTTGCCAGAAAGGCACCTTCAAACCTGGAAAAAGGACAGTAGCTCTCTCATCAGCACTTCTGAACCTTGACAAGGAGTGCCATGTCCTGGTTTAGGTGTCACATATCCAGAGATAAAGACCTTCTGCTTGAGGTTAAGAAAAGTGGCACTTTGAAAATATTCTCGGTAGAGCATGACTGAAATAGAATAGATTTGACTTAGATTAGCAGACTGGTAGAAAGGCAGAAGAAAGGTGATATGGCAGAGGGTGTGCAGAGAACAAGGACAAGCAGCAGATTAGGACAATTTGCAGCAAAACAGAAAGCTGAGCTAGAAATTGTCTAGTTAGAGGAATAGTTAATCAATGGAACAAGTAACAAGGGCACAAACCTTCCATCACCAAAAGTTTTGAGAAGTGTTTAAAGCAGATATTAATTTCTCCTTCAAAATGCACCCTACAAGGGGAGCAATGACCTCCTAGCTCTTATGTAGACTCTCATTAGTAAGTAAGAGGAGTCCCAAGCAAGATGGCAGAGGAGATTGCAAGAGATCTTACCCAAAGTGACAAAGATGGGCTCCTGAGATATGAAGGATCCATGTTTAATTATCCATTATAAGACGTGATTCAATTCTCCCTGTCTGGAGACTGGTGAATCACCACATGATTCCTCTAAACTGGCAGAAAATATTTCTTACAGATCCCACTTCCAGTAAAGTAATTAAATATGCACTAGCACAGGAGCCAAAGTCCAAACCAGGAATATCAGGAATAAGATGGGGGCTATCTTTGCTTTCTATGAAAGAACAGCTGCTCAAATAGAGGTGAAATAATATTTCTGTTTCTTTGTGTTGAGTGTGTCGAGGGCTGCTCTGTGCAGGTTCTGTCAGTGCCCCAGGAGCACTGCACCACTGTTGCATGGACACTCACAGAGCACTTGTTAAACTAAATAGATTGGAGGGGTTGTTTCCATGGGGTAATGCTCCAATCCCTCAAACAGCATGGCTGGTTACTGTCCAGATGGTGATGGGAGTCTCTGTTGTGAGGGTCCTTTCAACAGCACCTTCAGCTGGACCCAGTGAGACTCCCCAAATTTCTGCTCACGTTTTATGATCCATCTGGGCATTGGTCCTGTATGACCACTCCAGCAGGTGTATGATCTGTTTCTACTGATAGTATTAAACTATGCATAAAATATGTGTCTTGACTTTGTACCAAACGCTGAGCTATATGCCCATTTCTGCATCTGACCAACTTCCACTATTTACAAGTATCTTACTTGTGCAGAGTCTGGTCAGTTCTGTATCAGAAACTGCCTGGGTGAATGTCCTGGTTTAGGGTAATTTGGAGAGAAAATCCTCTAAAGAAATTTCCTCTAGAAAGCAAATTCAAGTGGCCCCTCCTCCAACTGGTTTGGAAAAAAGATTTCCTTGGAGAAAAGTAGAAAAAAGTGTTTATTTAACAAGCAAAGAATTCACCAGCACAAAAAGAAAACTGAACAATATAAAACAATAAAACTCTTGCCACTCCAGAAGAGATGACAAACTCAGAGAGCCCCAGGCTGTTCTCAGTCCCTCTGGTGCTGGAAATGCCGGTGGGCCACAGGTGTGAGCTCCTGGTCCTCTTCTTGGTATCAGTCCAGAGCAGGTTTAAACAGGACCAAAGGAAAAAAGAAAGAACTGCAGTCCAAAGAACTTCTCTGCCTCAGCTAGCTAAAACTGACTAAAAAACAAAGGAGAGCTCTGTCCTGCTGCAGACACACCATCCCGCAGAAGGGATGTGCAGGAGGAAAGAACAAAGTGTGAAAACAAACTGTGGGCTTCATTGTCCCCCTCTTCACTCTCAGAATCAATCTTAAAGGTGCAAAAACTTATTTTCTGAGCTACACAGACGAATGGGTACAATGAGCTTCATAAAGTCAACCCAGGGCAGTGAGTCATTTGGATGGCTGGGCTCCTGGCCAGGTTGATCAACACATCTCACACATAAATACTGTCTGTCAGTCCATCCAGGCACAGAAGAAGCTGCCCAGGGAATCTCCAGGCCAGTCTGACACTTCTGGATGGCTCCTGCAGCGGTTGCCCAACAGCTCTGCTGTGCAGGGGCTGGAGTTCAGGCAATGCCTTCCTTACAAGGCAGTGTCTTGTGTTGGAACAATCAGTGACAGCTCTTCAGAAGAGCGAATTCCTAAAGGAGCTCATTTCATAGTCATCCGCTGGGAAGTGCAGTGAGCACAAGGGTGCATGGCTAAGAATTTTTGAACTGAAATATGGTACAGCCAGGGATTGCTCATGGGGATGAAATTCTGAGGATTTGAGTTTCTGGAGCTGTAAAAGCCAAAAAATGTCACTGGTCTTCTCAGGAAAACATTTTGAGATAAAAGCAACCTGATAGAATTGTAGCAGAAAAACCAATTTGGAAACAGGAAATTGGCATACTTCAGTGGATACTCCAGCAATATAAACATCCACTGGCTGCTGGAAAGCTGCTTTTAAATAAATGGAAATAACACATTTTTGCAGTATTTTAAGAGAAAAAGAATCTCCTTTTTACCAAACAGACTTACTCTTTATATGAGCCTAGGGGATTTCTACAGCTTTCAGCATCACAGCATCTGAATGAAGGATTATATTTATAATCATAAACATAAAGAGCCCCACAAATGCCACTCTGCTTCACACTCAGGACACTTCACAGATACAACCAGAAGAGAGCTCCAAAGCCCACTGGAAATGACTATACTCATTCCAGCTATTTCAGTGGCCTTCAAATCAGACCATGGGGGCACAGGCTGCTGGAGTTGAAGCATTCCTCCTTTGTTACACCACTGTTTGATCCTCACATGGAATTGACAGTGCTTTATGCCTCACATGGTGCTATAAATAAAAAAATCTCAGTGTGTACTGCTATTGTTGCAATAAGTGACAGATAGATGCTGGTAGCTCCAAAAAGGGTGGGCACAAAAAGGGTTCATGACCTGCAGGAAAGCCCCTGAAGGTGCCTCCAGCCACACAGGCATCTGCCTTTCAACCCATCAGGGCAGTCACAGCAGCAGGGCTGGGTACTATACAGAGAGTGAAATATTAGACCTCTTAAAGCCATATTCATTAGCAGTCACTTCTGTGGATTTTCAGAGTATTTGGGATGCCAGCTAGAAAAATACAGCTAATTTTCTGCACATGAAAAGCCACTAGATTTTTTAAGTGCAAAAATACCAGTATTGTTATTTACATAAAAGGAAAAAAGTCATGTTGTTTTCCACGGCTATTAAAGGGGTAATAAATACCCCATGATTAGCAACCAAATTTCCAGATTTAAGGAGGATTTTGGCCACTTCATGCATGAAGAATACATGCACAAGATCCACGCACTCATGGTTGGGTGTCTAAATCAGCCTGAATTATTGCAAATGCTTCCTAATAGGAAGGTACCCAAATGCAGTGTATTGAAATACATTATTTATTTGAACTGAAGTATGCTGGGTACCTGTCCCATCTCCTGAAGTTCCCACCTGCTTGCACTTGTGAGCTGTATCAACAACACTCTGTCCCTTGATTAGTTGTACTTAGTCAAGGGGTGTTTCAACTGTGCCTTATTTTCTCATTGTAGACCAAATTTTACTCTTATTAACAAAATGCTACCCACTTGACACCAGTGCAGACACTCCAGTGCAAGAGGAAACAGCTTGTGTTTACACTCACTTTGCTGCTGATTATTTAGACCTCATAAGGGAACTTGGGAAAAGACCAGGCAGTCTATCAGCTATTAACTTACAGACTATTTCACACTTCATATGCCTTTTCTCTGCTTTCAGAGCTGTGTTGCTCAAAAAGCCTTGTCAAATTCCAGTGACTTTTGCAGCTTGTGCTCAGACTGCCTGTGTTAGTTCACTGAGTATGGATTTCCAATACCTCTTTTACATTTTCATGGTTTTTACAATTATACATCTCTTCTATCGTTATCTGGAATAGCCAGATGCCAATTTTGTTCTGTCCTAATTGCTGCTAATGACTTATTGATGTAAGCAGTTGCTTTCTATCTCTTACTGCCTTAGAGGTATTTATACATAGCTCTTTAATGCAGTATCAAGAGAAATATTTCTTGGTCAGAGCTAAGGTCTGGCATAGCTTACTTGATTCTACTTCAGTACAGATTTACTGAATACCTATCAAGATGGTGGAGGTCAAAATACTTAGAATTACAGGTCCATTCCCAAAGTGTGTTTTTGTTCATAATGGGTAAGCATGTCACTACTGAACGTGCTATGAAAATGTTGCACAAATAATATACCCTATTCTGTGCCTATGGTGGTCAGTGCTGGGATTCAGTGTTGCTGGCAGCATTATAAATGGGAAAAGAACTTTCATGGCCACATGTGGCTCCTGTTGCACTGCAAAACTCCACCAACATCACAGAATTTTCCATCATATCAGATCAGATAAGGCAGTAACTGGGTCTGTGATCACAGAATTTTCCATCAGATCAGATAAGGCAATAACTGGGTTTGTGATATCTAAAGCCATTCCTATTCAGGTCCCTGATTTGGGATTTCTAGAAGGCTGTTATTTTCTCAGAAGTGAGTTCCTCAGTGGCAGCTCTACAGAAATTTCCAGAGCTTCTCGCTACTTGCCCACAGCCTTGCTGCTGGCAGAACTATCTGTGTGAGAGGTCCTGACTGCAGGATGGTTTCCTGGCCTCAGAAAGCTGAATTCAGACTTGTGGAGGATCCAGCACACCACCACAGAAAATCTCACTTAAGAAATCATAGGAAGAGTAAAGCAAGAATCTGAGGCACTCAGACTAATTAATGCTTGGCTGGACACATGTACCAGGGAACTTTTGGATTTTTGTTCCAAACCACAGAATAACCTTTGATAATTACGCCTATAAATGCAGAGGTGACAGATCAGATAGAACACAATTTTATGCTCTTAAAAGGAAGAATATATTTTCTGTTTGCAGCATTTTAATACTTAGGAAGCAGCTCTTAAGTGATCTTTCATGTTATTGGTATGGCACTGTCTTGTAAAACTGTCTTGTAAAACTGTTTCTAAATAGTTGTATCTACTTCTAAAGAACAGTGCTAAAAGTAGGTATCAAAAAAGTTAAACTCACTGAGTGGTTAAAACAGAAAGTGGTGTTTGTTTTCCATGTACAATTCTAACTTTTGTCCATTTTGCAAACTATTCAATTTTACATATATTTGTATTAATTTCTGCAATTCAGCACTCCATACAACATATGTTTAATGCAGAATTTTTATTTTAGCAAATTTGAGTTTCATTTTTAATTTCTGGGTAATTTTTTTTCTTTTGATTTTCATTAAATGCAAACTCTTATAACTTAAAACTCCTAGGTTTTTTTCTTCAAGTTATATTTAATGTTTTAATGCTAGTTTAAACAAGGACAGTAGTGGCATCTGTCAGAGGGATGCTGCCAGTAAAATTCAGTGCAGTTTTTTTTAGCAGAGACTATAAAGAACATCTCTGACTATAATGTCATTCAGAAACATGGTTGTAAAAGAGGCTCATATCTTCCTGTTTACTCTCACCTTGAGATTTATCATGATGGAAGTTGGTGTCATAAGAAAATTAAGGTTGTTTTCTTCCAAGCACCTCCTCTAAATTGCATTGAGTAGCAGGAGAGAATTGTCTTTAATAGTGTAAGAAACAGGAAGGCTAATTTTGGAAGCATTTCAAATATTCTACCATTGAATATTGTCCCTTTCTGTCAAGCATATGTTAGATACCCCTGACTGAAACAGAAGGGCACAATCAAGTTCAGATTATTTTTAATGCAGTGGTTGGTGCTTAAACCAATTGTGTTAATAAAAGAACAGGACAATTATGAAAAAAAACCTGTCCTTGTATTTGGCTTACAGCTGCTCACTGATGTAAGTCTTCCATAAAAGAGGCACTGTTTAACCTCAAGCAGTGGAAGGTAAAAAGAGAAAGTAGTGGTTTTGTAGTCACCTTTGTCCCAGACAAAGGTTTCATCCACTGAAACATTCAGAGGAGGACTGGTGCCAGCTGATATTTGTATTGCTTGTTGAGCCCTTGCAAAGGCATACACAGAGCAGTTTCCCCCTTTCAGCATGTTCTGCCTCCCATTTCTGAATTCGTTCTTTGTTGTAACAGACATGTCACAGGCTGGCCTTAATTTGGGATGAAGACACCTAAAATTAGGTGTTTGCAAGTAAATGTCTGTATGAGAACCTGATGCCCAAAATCACTGCTATAGTCAGTATCCCCAGGAAGCTTAGACAGATCCAGCTGCCAACCTGGTCATAGCTGAATCTCTCTAATTATTATCTCTGTGTTCCTAAATCTAAAAGTTGTTAGGGTTCTATTAAATTAGTAAACATAGGTGCCCTGTGCCATTTCAGATGACCTGGGACATGCACACAGCTGGCAGATACAGCCATGACCTGCAGGAGACCCAGCCACTTCTAGAATTGCAGCTGAAGGCCAAATGAGCATCTCAACAAATTCACGGGGGCATCTTGAAAAGCACTGGCACCTATGTTTAGGCACCTGGCTCAAGACCTTACATTTAGACATCCTAATTTAGATGTCTCAGTCTTGAGCTAAATGCCTGCACTGCAAAGGATTTTTGAATCTGAGCTCTCTTTAATCACTAAAGAGGTCTGTAAGAATCACATGTTCCTCAGAGGGAGGTAGGGACTCCTCCTGTAGTACCACATTATGGGGAGGACCTTCATGGATACTAAATTTTTCCATGTAGAAAGCACTGTTGTTAAGTTTAAGAGGCTAAAGAAATCCAATCACAGAACTGGAGAATTAGAGTGGCTATATACAGTTTCATCTGCTTATGCAAAGAGAGAATACTGACTTCTTCTGTTAAACTGGGGATTAGATAAAGTATCAATGTCACAGTTATTTTAAACAGTCTTAATACATTTTTTCAAATTAGATGAATCAGTAAGTGGGAAAACAGTTTTTCAGACCACCTTTAGCAGAATGCTGTTGGCATAATAATTAACAGCTAGCACCCCACATATTCTTAGTGAATAAAGGTTTACTGGAGCAAAATGAATAAAAATAGAAAATGTCTATTCAAATTCCAAACAAACACAAGCTTCTTTTTATCCATAGGAAAGGAGAGATAACTGGCATCTCCGAAAATTAGTTCATTGATTGTGATGACTACATATGATTCAGGTACTTCAGCTTAAATTATTCTATTCTTACTGGTTTCCATAAAATACTACCAGGGAAATAGGGAAAAAACATGTCTTGGATTCCTAGAAGTGGCAAGATAGACAAATACTCTGATTAACAAACATTTTGGTGGTACAATTCAGTACTGAACCTCTACTGAGTCATGGCTCAGATGGACAAGGAAATGCACTGGATCTTTTGAATTGTCAAGCCATTCTCACTGCTTCAAGTATCTCCTCATCTTTACCCTAATTTCTTCTCCTGAGCTCTGTTTCCAAGCTTGGTAAGTCCCCAGACAGCAGAACCCGAGTTTCAGCCTGGCTGTGGTCACAGACTTCACCCAGGATCTTTCCTCTACCTGAGAGCTGAGAAGTTGCGATCAACCAGCTCTCCACTGGCATGGGCTGTTGAGCTTGTCTTGCCTCCAGTCAGAAACCATAATGGTGTCTTCAGCTTTCTTCACCAGAAAAACAATGCAGAAAACAGCAACTACTTCCTTTACTTAACTTGCTGCTTCATTTGTTCCCCAAGAGTAACCATGGCCTGAACGAGGAGGCCAAGGTGACCAGTTCTCCCCCAGCTAAAGGAAAGGTTCCTTTTCTTCCCAGGAGGTTTTGTGGTAGGAGCATTGAAAACAGTACCTCAGCAGTCATCTCTCTCCTAGGCAATGATAGGATGAATGAAACAAGCCTGTTCCTCCTTAAGGTATGGTGAGCCAATATGTGCATTTATGCAATGTGTGCTGAAGGCGCTCTGGGTTTGGTAAGTAGAAAATCTCCAGCAGGAGTCATGGTTGCTCCATGAAACAGGAAAGGTAAGGTCACACAAAGCTCACTGCCTTCTCTTACATCTCAGAAGATGGAAACTAGCCAAAGAGATGAGAAGCATGTTGTGTGGGAGTGTGCAGCACATTTTCAGATGATCTTCACAGGCCTCTCGGCCATGGCGTGACTGACATGAGCTCTGTGGTCCCACACTGTGGAGCTCTGTTCTGTCTGAGCAGCTCTGTCCACCTTCCATCGTGCCTATCGATGGGGACCTGGTGAACCTGCTTCATGGTCCTGCTTAGATCTGATCCCTTCAATAGCAAGGATTTAAAACTTCAGATATTTTCAGAGGCCCGAGGAACAGACAGGCTTGGTGTGGTTTTGGTATCAGACCTTAGCAGGAGAGTTACTTCTGGTACATGAGGGGGTGGTGAGACATTTTAAGTAAGCAGTCAGATGTATTCCTGTCTTCTTGAACCTGCACAATGACATTAGAAGAAAGAGTGTCAGGAGTGTGCTTGAAAAGGGAAGACAAGTTTTTAAAAACTTTCATAGAAAACAGTCCATAAGGGATTCTGAAAGTTAAAAAGAATTGAGGGAAACTGTAGGGAGGATTTGTGACCTGAAGAGAGAAAACGAAAGGGGGTGAACTTACTTAGCTTTTGAAAGCCAAAGAATAATGAAGAGTGGTTAAAAGTCTCTATAAGAGAAGGATATCAGATAACAGCATTATTTTAAAAGAAATAGCAGGTCATTCCTTAACAACAACATCAAATGGCTGGAGGCTGAAGTTTGAAAATAAATTGAAGAATTAATTAAACTGCCAGCTAAAATAATTGAAAATAGAGCAATTCCATTTGTTTTCCAGATAAATGACTTTGCAACCAAAAGTTTTCTCTGTAGAAATGTGGATGTTTTCTATTTATTTTCAGTACAAATTTGCTGTTCCATTCCTGTGTGGTTCAGCTTTTACTAGCATGTTGCCCTCTTGGCATGAAGATTACATTTCTCACTATGGTCTGTTGCAAAAAGGTCTCATGATGTACATGGCTTCTCAACAAAAAAGGGAGAGAAGTATAACAAAGTATGGAAATTAATCAGATTTGATTATGGTGAGTTTGAGCAAATCATACTTCCTGTGTTTGGAGCTGTTTTCAGAAGCATTCTGAGTATCAATTACACTGATTTCAGGATTCAAAATAATTTAAAGGGAGGGAAACATTTTTTAAACAGTTCTAGTTAGTACATGTTAGCTGAATAAGCACATGATTAAGTATTTGTTGCTCAGACCCCTCTTAATCAAGATTTGTTATCTCTTCAAAATATGTATTCACTTAAGAAAAAAACCTTGTGTTTCTTTCATATACATGAAATTCTGGTTGAATATAAATCCATACTCTTGAAAACTAGGCAAGCAGTCTATCTGACTTTCCTTGAATTAAACTGTAAATAATGGAAAATGTAGAGTCTAATTTTTTTAAAATCTATTTATTGATGCCAACTTTTCTGTCAAATATGCTTCAGTAAATATAATAAGAGAAGGCTGTATGTCTGATGATATTTCAAAACTTCACACAAAAAGAGCATGAGAACAGGTCAGTTGAACTTTATGAAGCATAGGTCAATTTGCAAAATTAAAAAGAAAAAGGAGAAAGAAAGACAATAAAGAAAAGAAAAAGCAAAGTTCCACAGAGAGAAAGGACCAGCAACATGGAAATCTGGTTAGGTCTGTCTTTGCTGAAGTTCCTTCTTTTGCACTATTTAGGTGTCTTCTTCAACTTGATTCTTAGTAATGCTCTAGGTAAAAGTTACACAGATGGCAGAAATTTGCCAAAAGAAGAATTTATTGTCATTCCTCCCATTAATAGATGGGAATGTAATATTCATTAAAAAGATTCCAGACTTCAGTCATCCCCTAATGACCATGCAAATTCTCTCATCGATGCATAATAGAACAAAGGAGATCTGTGTATTAGGAATTACTTCTACCACCATCTGTGGCATTCATTAAAATGTCATATTTCAAATAACATTTTGCAGAAGTTACTTATCAGATTTGCTTATGGGACACATCAGAAAGAGGAGGAAATGGCAGGTGTTTCCCTGCAGTTCTGCTTTGTTTTTCTCGGCTTGGCTGGACTTCGATGTGCCACAGGTAAAATACAGCATAAAATATTTATGCTTGGTGTTGAACTTTATTTCTGCAATATAAACAAAACATCAGGATTTCCTTTAGGATGTGGGAAGATTTCATGAAAATCCTTGCAGACCCAACAGGTAGAAACCAGCCATAAGAAAATCTGTGCTACTTGTCCCCACGCTCTTTTGAGCAATGACAAGAAGGTATCTTTAGCTGAGGTGCTGGTTTGTAGTGATTTTTCTGTCTTAGGTTACTTTACATAATGTTTTTACTCACAGTAGTACAGATCTCTCTCAAAAAAAAATTTTTTTTTACACCATATGCCCTGTCATCTGCCCATAGTTATGGACATTGGTGAGAAAAAGCTGCAGCGAGTTACACTTAAGAGGTAAATACTAACTGAAAGAAGCTCAAGTCAAAGTTAGTCTGGGAAACTGGGCTGCCAGTAGGAGGGAAGGATAAGGAGGATGGACATCCAAAATTTTGTCCAGTTTAGGCTCCTGCTCTGAATTGCTCTCAGGATGCACTTTCCCTTGATTACCTGGGGAGCCCACAGGCTAAACCTGTAACTTAGGTAAGGTGTCTTGAAACTCCTTGCATTGACCAAAGCCTCTTCTTTCAAGTGCATTTCAGCTATTACATGCCTGGAATAGCTGTGAGGAAATCATATATGATTGCTGCTTTCCTTCTGCTGGAAAAACCTAAAATTTAATTCACCATGAAATAAGACCATGAGCTTAAATGGCTGTGAAGCTGCTCAAGTTTTGTGAGAACTGAAAAATCCATGAAATGCCTGCAGGAGGATAGTAAAACAGTAGTCCCCTGATAGTGTGTCCTTCTGGTCAGTGTACCATGCTCAGGTGTTAGGAGAGCATCACTCAGGTCACATCACACTGGGAACAACCACCCACTTAGACAGGGCTGACCTGAGTGCTGTAAGATGTCTAGAACAGTTCAGTGAACAGCAATAATATTTTTTAGGTAAGAAATGCAATGTAAACCCCTTGACCTTACCATGCTCATCCGCCCCTGAGGATAGGAGTTTCATTTTCTCTTTCTTTGTAACAGCATGAGGGAAAATAACAAGGCAATTCTCACCTGGATTCATCTTGGGTGAGGTTCATTTATCAGGTACCAAGTTGCTCTAAAAACAATTCAACTTGTACTTAACAGAGAGTCAGTTAGCATTAGATTTTTTTGCTGACTCTCTGTCAATGTATGTGAGCAAAGAACATTTCAATATCAGGGTTTTTCTTTATCTGATGATGACATTATTTAAAAGGGAGAGGGGTTGAGGTAAGGAATACAAAGTCATGCTTGAGTAACTCTAATCACTAAGAACTTGCTCATTCATAATTGGCTAAAAATCCTCCGACATTTCAGTTGTTAGTTCAATGGATTAACAGCACAAGGACACTGACCTGCTGTGTCCTTTCAGGAGGAACTTGCTGAGTGAAGATCCAGGAGCCCTGAGCTCATTATGATCCTTGGGGAGGATCAATCCTACTTCAGAGAGGGAACATGGAGAGCAGAAAATGTGGGAGAATTAATGGAAAGGCACCTTTTTTTTTTTTTCTATATTTTCTCTAAAGAAAAGACAAAGAATCTGTGTTAGGTCTGAAAGTATGCCTAGGTGTAAAATCACCTTGTGCCATTTTAAGGGAAAAACATTCCCTCTAAGAATTCCTTTGGCTTGTCAAAAATTTTGGGGGGAAAAGAGGATACAACCAAGCAAGCAATGGATTTAAACCATGTTGGATTTGGGAAGAAATGATCACTGCAAGAGTTCTTCAAGAAAGGAAATGCTTTGCTGAGTAAATTATTTACATCCACTCCTGGTTTCCACAAGTAGTAAAAGGAATCTGATTTTCACCATCTTCTTGCTGCAGTTTTGAAAAGTGAAAAATTATGACAAGTTTTTTTGCTGTGGGACACGAACAGGGCTCTTGTGGATCAGCACACTCCTGTTCTCTGCACCAAGAGCTAGAGCTGAGGAAATAGGTGGCTCTAATGTGGCATTACTGTCACAGAGCTCAAAGAAGTCAGTCTGGTTACTGGCTGCCACCAGCCAGGGCCCTGTACCAGAGATTAATGACCCTACAAGAATTAAATTCAGAGAAAGAGTTTGACCAAAGCTCTGTAACTCTAACCCAGTTAGATTGCTGTCAGTTTTTAGTATACCCTTTTGCAGGATCAGAATCTTTAAGCTAGAGCCAGCTGATGAAACAGTTCTTCATTTGGTAAATACAGTTACATTGAATTTTTAAAGGACAATGTGATTGTATTTTTCAGAGGGAAAAAGTCCAGCTGGCTTGTTCTGACAGTGTTAAAATGTTTTCTGTATTTATGTTTAAAATTTATTCAATAAATTAGATATTGTGCATTGTAGGAAACTTTTTCCTAATACATGGCATTATCACAATGAAAAGTTTTTGCAGTTTTTAACTTAAACTATCTGAAATTTTACTGAATGGGAAGTTTTACCGTGCTGGCTCTAAGTTTTCATTTAAAATTGACAATAATGACAGGGAAGTCACAATTTCCTTGAGAACAACAATAAACCCATGGATTTTCATCCAGGTCTACCACTTACAATGATGGGAGAGAAACGGGAGAAAATTGAAAGGGTTTGAAAAAAGTAAGCAACACTCTCAAAGCAATAATATTTTTGACATGTTCTTATTAGTATGATAGCTCATTCTGCTCTGTCAGATGCTAGGTTGATAATCTAGTGGAAAGTCGCTGCCTACTAAAGAATAAATTTTCTTATCTAGTATACACAGATATTTTCATCCCTCTTGCCTATTTTAGGGTTTATAGCTTGTCCTCAAATCTGAGTAATGCCAACATATACCAAGCCTCAAAGCGAATTCCTTACTGGAATTCAGCTTCAGTACTTTACCCATCAGTGCTCCTGGTGTGGAGTGTGGTGGTGCTCTGCTCTGATGTTGGCATCCAGAAGTTACATGGTCATGTACAACTCAGACAAAGCATCATTGTCACAGGAGATAAATGGGCTCAAAGGATCTACCAAAGGCAGACATTTACCACTGACTTCCATTTAATCAGGAAGATTAAGGTAAGTACATACAAATCTGTGATAAAAGCAACCTCTGAAACATATTGTGTTTTTTGAGGAAAGTACAAACATCTTTCAAGCAAACCCAGAACTGTTCTCAGGGCAAGAAAAACAGTGTCATTGGGTGTCACCCTGAAGATTGGTTTCACCTGAGTGCACAGCAAAGTTCCTGCTCTAAGGAAGGAAACTATGTAGATTTACAGAAAACTGGCATTTTGTACAACAGAACTGTGCCATCACTTACAGGCTGTTACCATAAAGAACTGTGGATTTATTATTCGAGAAACAAAAATTATATCTACTGGACTTGGTTTCCTTAAGTCTATAAACTAGATTCAAAGACTTCAAAGCTCTAGGTTCAGCACTTTTGCCTTTTTTACTAGATAAAACACAATGACAGAGCTCTGGCCTTCTACTGAGTCAGAGAATTTCCTGAGAAAGATCTATATGAGGACAGACTGCTTGTTCATGTCCACCACAGATGGATTTCTTCTGCTTCCTATATTGCTGTTACTCATAGCTACTTTACACATCACTTCTTTTAATTTTGATGCAAAGACAGTTTTGGATTTGTTCATTTATGACCTACAGTTTAATCACAACTCACAGTTTTCAATACTCAAAGGAGGCTTATAAGAAAGATGAGTACAAACTTTTTACCAGAGCCTGTTATGCTAGGACAAGAAATAATGGTTTTAGCCTAAAAGAGGGATGTTTCAGACTAGATATAAGGATGACATTTTTTACAATGAGGATGGTAAAACACTGTCACAGGTTGTCCAGAGAGGCTGTAGAAGCCCCATCCCTGAAAACATTCTGGGTCAGGCTGGAGTGGGCTCTGAGTAACTTGATCTAGTTGAAGATGTCCCTGCTCATTGCAGGAGAGTTGGAGCTAGACAACCTCTGAAGGTCCCTCCTAGTTCAAACTATTCTACGATTCTGTGAATTTACCTGAATCTTGCTTTTTACCCATTTTTTACCCACCTCAAAACACTTAGCTGAGAATGTAATAGCTTTTGAGGCAATAGAAACATATAAAAACCACATATGTTTATATGTTTCTATGACATGGTCACCATCACCCAGCAGAAGTGGCAGAGGCTGGCTGCAGGCAGGCCTGTGGGCAGTTTTCCAAGCAATGGTGCATCCAGTATTTATCTGACTGCTATTTGAGGTTTGTCAGAAAAATAATGAAAATAAGAACAAATACCAGAGGGTGGAGCACAATCTGAAGGCTGTGAGGCTGCCAAAGGTGCTCAGAACTGACCTGAATCGTTCCTGTGGTACAGCAGCTAAAAGGGGCTGAGTGTTGGGTGATGAACTTTCTCTCAAATATATTTGCCATGTGAGCATATAACACGGCCTTGCCCTCAGTGCATAACTTGCAGCTCTATTTCTAGCTATGATTTGCAGCCAGTCCATTTTTCACTCATGTAAGAACTGCAGAATGATTAATATTTCCAAGTGTTTGTCACATCAAGAAGAAACAAATGCGTATTTATATTTGTCTTACTTTGTATTTACAGATAAAATTCCTAGGGACCCTCCTCTCTAACATACAGCTGCAGATATACACAGGAATCTGGCACAAAAAAGATTTCCTAATTAAGGTGTGCTTTAGCATGCTAGGGAAATGAGTGTGTCCCAGCAATAGTCAGTGACAGAGATGCTTGGGAAAATGAGGGACAGCAACCAAACACCATTTAAGGACTTGGAGAAATGTTTACACTGAGAAGATGCTGCTAATCAGGAGATACTTCCCACGAATACTGGAGTCCATAGCAACAGGTCATATTTCACATAAGAAATTATTTTCAGCCTTTCTCCAGCCTTGTCAAAGCAAGAAGGAAATATAGAGGGTGGAATTACATGTGACCCCAATAATGTCTGATCTTAGCTGGGAGAACCACGGTGAGCAGTGATCAGGGCTGGTGTCAGAAGGTCCCTGTGAGCTCCAGGGACAGGATTTTCAGGGAGCAGAGCCGCAGCTCACTGCATTGCAGAGGCGCCAGGCAGCACCCATCCTGCTCCAAGTGCTCTCCAGCTCTGTTGGGATGATTTCCTTGTGTTGTTTAATTGCAAGATCTTTCTAGCTCCTTACACACTCCCACACTGTGGGTTCATTATCTAAGCCCTCTTTTTACCCAAATCCTCTGCTCTGAGTGGTCCCACGCAAAGCACACAGTAAACATTCGCAATTGCACCAGAGCTCTTTTTATACTCAAGCCAACAAGCACCCTGTAAAAAAAGCCACACAAAATCTAGTTATAAGTGGGAAGTTGTGAAATAGGTGTAGCATGAAGAAAAAGGAAAGCAACTGATTTTACAAGTATATTAGCAGGGAGAAACACCAAACAAGGAACCGTCTACAGCAGTGAAATTTGGACCCTAAATCAAGAGGATATCCACAAAGAGGCAACAGAGGTCTTGCTGTTCCTCTGATTGCTGAGGCTGCTTTTAGGCCTCCTGCCATTCAGCAAAACAACTGCTGTTGTCTTCGGGAGCACCAATTTAGGATCTGCTTCAGTGGCTGTAATTTAATAGTAAAGGCATCAGAGGCTGAAAATGGGGACCTTGGCAGGAATGCCTGGGAGAAGAGGATTTTTTGTGTGTGAATCACTAAACTTCCAAATGCCTTCTGCAACTCTGCTTCCCTCAGTCTTTTTTTTTTTTTTTTTTTTTTCAGGAAATGTACAGCCTCAGCATGTCAAAAATGAGAAGCATGGATAACCAGCCAGCATTAAAATCACAGAGGTTTATACTGGCATGCAAAGTCAATCTAAGAAAAATTAAAGAGTCCAAGGAAGCAGAGCCCTTCTTTCTGCTCTTTTCTCTTCACAGGTGCTCTGGACTGCAGGCTGTGCAGTTTCGTTACAGATTTAGGCAGCAAACTTCAGGCTCCAGGGCAGTTTGGTGAAAGCCATGGCTGTGTATCCTGGCTCACAAAGATGCTGTAGCTCAAGCGAGTCACAGCTTGTTTGCGCTCCCTGAGCCCTCGGTGAGCACGAGCCAGCTCAGCTCAGTTCCACTAGCAGAGTGTTGGGCTGTGCAGAGCTGGGGCAAAGGCTGGAGCACCTGTGAGTGACTTAACCAGACTGGGCACTGCCCACACCAGCAACAGCCAAGAGAGCCACACTGGCTCCAAAGGAGCCAACACTGCTCTGGATGCTTTATAAGTCACTAAAATCACATGGACAGCAGCATCAATCTCTTCTTCACTATCTCCTAGTTCACATATGAAATTGGCATCATTTTATTGGGCATTTTTCCTTAGTGACCCAGCTTTGGGCATAATTTCTATTTGCCTGTGGACTCTTTGCATCATCCACAGACATTTGGCAGCTTGGCTGGTCTCTAAGCCCATAGCAAAGGCCAGTGCAGTGAACTTTTCCTGGTCCCAGGGAATGTCACCCTCTTATGTTCTTCCAGTTCTCATTTAAATAAAAGCTCTGGCAAGCCAAGAAAGCACTGAATTTTTTTTAAAAAAATTTTTTTAAAGAACTCACATTTTCCAAATAACCTAGTTTTCACAGAAAAAAAAAAGAAAAAAAAAAAAACCAAAATTGGGTCTGTGACTGATGCTACTATATGTACAAAAATATACAAATACATTCCCCCTTTTTGCCAGTTCTCTTCCTCTGGGACCCATGGAGACAAGGCAGGGTTCTGCAGATGGAACCTACTGTTCAGTTTACAGAACCTCTAAAATGAAAAGAAAGTACATTCTAGAAAGGCTCTTTAACACAAGGGCACCTATAGCTGATGCTGAATCATACTCTGCTGAGCTTTAGGGAAAAGAAAAGAAAACACAAGGGACTTTAAACACCTCTGCAGCTGTAACTGATATTCTATTTGAATTAAACATTTCATTTACTCTGCCACAGTGACTGTGACCTTTTCAACTGCAGTTTGGCTCTAAATGACTGATGTTCTTCATGTCACACACGAGGCTTAACCGACTTGTTCTGTCAAAGAATGGAAATAGCTCTGTGGGTATTTTGTCTCCCTGTTTCACAGAGAGATAACACTGAATGCAATAAAAAGTAATGGTGTGGAAGAGATCATGCTGCTGCTTTCCAAGGGTCGTGTATATATGGCTGATGAGGAACTTTGGCACTTCAGCTGTCTACTGAATTAAAAACAGTGATGGGCAGCAGCCACTGTGCAACCTGGAAACGTGCTGCAAGGTCCCGTGTCTGCAGAGTCAACGTGACCTCGGCAGGAAATTCAGGTTATGCTCCTAGGGATGAACTTTCCGAATAAATGTTCTCTGAGTTGGGTTAACTCTTGAAACCCTTGGTTTTCTTCATTGCCTATGGTCTACAGGTGGATTGAAATGATTTTAGGGGGAGAATGGCCCACCTGTCCCCCCACTCTCAGCAGCATGCAGCCCCTTATCAGAAGGGCTCAGTGCCAGAGCTTGAAGGGAGTTTCAAGTGGTTTGCCCACACTGTGTAGCTGGTGATTTTATTTGTCCCCTCTCAGAAAACTGAGGTATCTTCCTCCAGAAAAGAGAAATAGCAAAATATTTTAAAATATCTCTGCATTAGTGAGCCATGGATTATTTGGTTGGAACAGCATCAAAACCTATTTTCATATGGTACTTTTGTTATTTTTCAGATTAAGTCTCTTTCAAAGCACCTTAAGGAGAGAAGTAAGGTCTCTCTCTGGATGTCAAAAGTCCCTGTGGCACAAGAAGAGGTGACACCAGGTGCCTCAGCAAGACACACATAGCCTGCAGTACCTGAAAAACAGACTTGGAAGCTGGAAGAGAGGGCATAAAAGCTGTAACTGGCTGGTTTATTTGGGATGCCACAGAGCCACCTGTGGTTACCTGTGTCACTCTCTTCATCACAGACAGCAAAAGGCACAGCCAAATGCAGCTGGATGGCTTGGGGCTGGAATTGAACACAGGGACTGAGATAATCACAGAATCACAGATTCAGATAGGTTGGAAAAGACTTTTGGCATCATCAAGTCCAACTCATGACTGAACACCACCTTGTCAACTAGACCATGGCTCTAAGTGCCACATCCAGTCCTTCCTTAAACACCTCCAGGGACAGTGACACTACCACCTCCTGGGCAACACATTCCAATGTAAAATCACCCTATCTGTGAATAAATTCCTTCTAATGTCCAATCTAAACCTTTCCTGGCACAGCTTAAGACTGTGTCCTCTTGTTCCTATTGCTGGTTGCCTGGGAGAAGAGACTGACCCTCAGCTGGCTACACCCTCCTTGCAGGGAGTTGTAGAGAACAGTAAGGTCTCCCCTGAGCCTTCTCCAGCTAAACAACCCCAGCTCCCTCAGCCATTCCTCATAGGATTTGCATTCCAGAACTTTCACCAGCTCTGTTGCCCTTCTCTGGACACTCTCCAGCACCTCAACATCCCTCCTAAATTAAGGGGGCCAGAAATTAATTCAGTCCTCAAGGTGTAGCCACACCAATGCTAGGGGGAAGAATTCCTTCCCCCCAGCAGGACACTTCCCTAGTCCTGCTGGCCAAACTATTCCTGATACAGGCCAGGAAAATGTGGAGGCAGAAATGGCTGCGTCAGGATGAGTAGGGACAATACAATCTCTTTTAGCAGCTCTGCTGGCATTCAGTGCTTGTTGAACTATAGCCTGATTTTAAAAGACAGAGATGCACCAGAGTTCAGCCACTGTTCAGGAATGAATGGCCTGAGAGTGGGCACAGGCCAGTGTCAGGTGTACATGGAGTCATGTAATCAGCAACAGAAAAGTACAGTCAAGTCCTCTGAGCATTGTGAAATCCCAGCTTGACACAGGAGAAAATATCACTTCTGGCAAGGGTCCCCTCACTTTTCCAGTCAGGGCTGCTGCAATGTTTGCAAAATGAACCAATTGGAGAATACTACAGGAAAAAGAAGAGTCAGGAAACAGAAATTATTGGATCAGATATGCACAGCCAGTTCAGCCTTCGATGATGTTCATGCATCATCCTATGGATGTTCACTGAGAAATCAAAAGGCCAGCTATAACAGTCATAACACTCTGTGCTGGTGTGGATAAGCTGGAAAAAAGAGGAACTGGTGGGAATAGTGCACTGAGACTCCTCAGAGGAACAAAAGTAGGACTCCAAAGCAGCCAAGAGGCTGGGATGGTGGGAGGCAGCCTTTTCCATGACATTTCCATTCACTGAGGGGGAGAGCCAGAGGTCTCTGGACAGAGGTCAAAGCCCAGCCCATTAGAGACCCACCAAGGAGACCAGAGGAACACCAGAGGAGGTAGACTAAGCTGCATTATAATATAGGCCATGATACTCTAGGGGAAAGGAAGCTGAGGAAACTCAGGTCTGAAGAACTCACAGTCAGATAGCAAACTGGCATTAATGAGTACCAAGAGTATCCAATCAATCTTAACGGGCCCTAGCCAGTACTTTGACAGATTAGTATTTTTTAGTGGCTTTCATGGACTAGTCCTTTGAAGCAAGCACACAAATTCCTCATCACACATGGGGGGAAGGAGTTTCACAGGTTTCCAAACAGGTACCATGGCTGTTGGCTCCAGAACTAAGGTTTGCACCAACTCTGACAATGATCTGGGGATGGAAACCAGCAAAACATAATAATATATAATATACATAATACCACAAAGGTGATGTCTGCTGGCCAAGGCAAGCCCCATTAGAGGTCAGCTCTGCTTTCCCAGATTTTCTTGTTTTAGCAGAGTGCAGGGAGGATGCACAGTTAATTCACCTCTATACTTTGACTGCAAAACCTATCTATGCTGCAGGTGAATAATTTTTATATTCTCTGTACTTTATATTACAGCACAGAGTGTGAGGCAAGAGCCAGGCTTACCTCCCACACACATATCTTGTAATATCAATATATGTGACTCACCCTTCAACTGCTCCTATAAGAAACCAAGAAATATTTCATAAAAACCTATCCAGAGACTTATTAGTCTTCAGGAAAAAAAATATAAGCCATATGTCCTTCCTTTTTTTTTTAATTCAAGCTTTATCTCAGAGTAATGCATTCTGCCCAAAGCTTTCTGCACACTGCTAAATACCATAGGTATGGGAATTCATTGAACAATTATTCTTTGTGCTGCCCTATCCAATTCCTTTCTTTATTTGGAGAAGCAGTTTTCTGTTAGGAAATACAAGTATAGTTAACCATATCCATAACCCTTCTTCTCTGTTTTCCAAGACTTGTTGCTTTACAACTTGCACCAAGAAGCACAGAACATTCTGTATCCTGTTGGTAGCTCTTACTGATCTCCTGCTGTTTTCCAATATTGTGGGCATTGTTTGCTTTGCCAAAAAAGAAAAATAAAAAGGGGATTGGTTGGTGGGGGTTTTTTTTGTTGGTTTTTTTGTTTGTTTGTTTGTTTGTTTGTTTGTTTGTTTTTAACTTAATTACCATTATTGTAAAAACTAACAGGAACTCCTTTACAGACTGTAAAATCAACATGCTTGTAGATGTGCAGTCAGAACTTGCAATGGTTAGTTATAAGGTGATTATCCATAGCAACTGTCAACTTGTTTCAGAGCCCAGTTATTAGAAAAGCAGACTGTTTAATTTGTGCATATTTTCAGCATTTTGTTAGGTTTTGCCAGTAATTTCTGCTTCTTAGTACTCTTATCTTCTCTAAGGAAAGATCATGTATGGGCCACTTGCCACAGATACATTGATTGCCATAAAAATCTCAGCATGGGTTTCAGTTATCACTGTTTTCCCATAGTTCGAGGATAGGATACAACTTTTGACAAATGAGGGTTCTCTTACAGCTAAAAGATAATTCAGTATTTCTCCAGTTCTATTTAAGTTATTTAGTCCTATTGCATATGCCAATTATGCTCTCAAAATTTAGACTCACAATTAGCATTTTGCTTGGCACTTTGCAGAACTGCAGAGGAGCAAGGTTCCTGCTCTGAAGGAGCTTACAGTCCAAGGGCAGCGATGGGAGCAACCAAAGGGTGAGACACTGGTAAGCAGAGCAGAGAGATGCATGTGAAAGGCTCTCTGATGCTCTGAAAGGAAAGAGAGCAGGGTGAGTGTTTCCAGTGCCAGCACCAGTTTGCCTGTCTGACTGGGCTGTGGACTGTACTGGTGCTGTTAGCCTGATGGGGAGATGTCCTGCCTGGCTGGGTGAGGTGACACCTGGGGGTAGGGCTGAGCACACGTGTCATGGAAACACGAGCCAGCCCAGCCATGCTTGGTGGCCATGAGAAATGCACAGCCTCCCTCCTTAAACCAAAGGCAGCTCAATGGCATAAACCACTGGTGAAGGTTTTCAAGTCAATGCCAAGCACAAATACAGGCTGGGCAGAGAACAGATTGAGAGCAGCCCTGAGGAGAAGGACTTGGGGTGTTGGTTGATGAGAAGCTTCACATGACCCAGCAATGTGTGCCTGCAATGCAGAGAGTCAAATGTGTCCTGGGCTGCATCAAAAGCAGCGTGGTCAGAAGGTCAGTGGTGGGGAGTCTCTCCTCTGCTCTGCTCTCATGAGACCCACCTGGAATGTTGCATCCAGCTCTGGGGTCCTAAGAGGACATGAACCTGGTGGAGCAAGTACAGATGAGGGCCATGAAGATGAGCAGAGGAATGAAGCACCTCTCTTGTGAAGACAGCTTGAGAGAGTTGGGGTTGGGAAGAGAAGGCTCCAGGCTGATTTTATAGAAGCTTTCTATTGACTAAACTGGCCTACAAAAAAGCCAGAAAGGAACTTTTGACAAGTGCTGTGATAGGACAAGGAGTGACAGCTTCAAACTGATAGAGAGTAGGTTTAGATTAGATATAAGGAAGAAATTATTTTCTACGGGAATGGTAAAGTAGTTGAACAGGTTGTCCAGAGAAGTTGTTGATGCTACATCCCTGGATGTGCTCAAGGCCAGCTGGGATGGGGCTTTGAGCACCTTGGTCTGGTGTAAAGCATTCTTGCCCATGGCAGGGGGGTGGAACGAGAGGATCCTTAAGGTCCCTTCCCACCAAACCATTCTGTGAATTCTATGAAGTCAGGGAGTTTTGGCACCTGAGGCATTGCTCGGGTTACTGAAAATGCTCAGAGAAGCAAAGCACCTCTCACAAGACTGCCAGTGCCCTCCCTGCACGGCTCGGCTTGGGCTGAAGAAGGCCCTTTTCCCTTCCGTCTCCCTTCAGCTCCGCTCCACCGCGTGCTCGCTCTTTTGGCGTGACCGGGAAAGGGAGCCCGTCCCTGCAGGGCCGGGTCTGGAGCGGAGAGCGACCAGAGGAGGAATGAATGCGAGAGCGGCCCGTGCTTTCCCCCGGAGGGCGGGCAGTGCCGGGATGTGCCGGGATGTGCCGGGCAGTGCCGGGATGTGCCGGGATGTGCCGGGCTGTGCCGGGACGTGCCGGGATGTGCCGGGCCNGGATGTGCTGGGATGTGCCGGGCCGTGCCAGGATGTGCCGGGATGTGCCGGCCAGTGCCGGGATGTGCTGGGATGTGCTGGGAGCCCGTCCCCGTTCCGCTCGGCGACACGAGGTGGCAGCAGCCGCTCGCGTTTGGCAGCGCCGCGCTCTCTCCCTGCCTCGGGCCCACCACTGTGATTTGTTTTGTAAAGGTGCTCTCCACCTCATTTTCCAGCCATTTTGTGAAAATCAATGTTCCGATAAAGAGGGGAGAAACAGGCCTGTTTCGCTCGGTCTGCGCTTAACTCGTCTGCGCGCTGGGAACAGAACCGGGTCACATTCCAGGCTCGCTTAGAGCTCTGCTCAAGCCAGACGTGTCATTCCAATGCGACGTAGTTAGAGAGCAAATTAAAATCCCACCGGGGAAAGCCAGTTCAGCTTCAAACAGAAGCTCTCGGGAGCTGCTGCTCGTCAATGCCACGTGCAGGACAAATGTGACTGAAATTCAGGGATGCGCTTCCCGGGCAGGCAGCAGGAAAGCGGCGCTGCAGAAGCCGATCTGACACCCGTGACACCTTGCCTGTGCCTGCTGGGGACCCACGGCTGGTTTAATCTTTGGATTTAAATTCTACTTCTCAGTTAATTGCTGTGTCAGAGAAGATCCACATCCATTGACTGCAGTGGAATTCAGCCTGTGTTTTTATACCTCTGTTCAATTGCAATATTGCATTTCAGTGAGGAACTGTTCTGTAATTGGAAGGGCATGTAAAAATATATTGTATTTTACAGCTACTTCCAGCACAAGCCGCTCGACTTGTCTTGTAGAGTTTGAATAAATCTTTAGATCAAGCTCACCTCCTGAATGACCCATAGATCAGTGCTGAGCTCTGCTGTGGTATTCAATTATTTATTCATTATGTTTTCCTCACTCTCATGACAAAAAGAAAGATTTAAAGAGTCATTATGGTGTTTATGGAAGTGTTAACCAATTAAAAGCTCAAGGTTGCATGCTATTTCTTCTGAACAACAAAGTAAAAAGAAATCAGGAGAATGATTGATACAGTTAATATATTTATTGGCATTAGTACATTCTCTTTTATTGCTGGGATCAGAGTGACATCATTCATCATAAAGACAGCATAATTGTCTCTGAATGTTATAAAAGGTGAAATTCATTCTCCTGGAAATTAAAGAGAACACTGCAAAGCTTCAGTTAAAAAAAAAAAAAGGACGAATGATACAGATGATAAAATGTACTGGCTTTAAATTTCTGTCCATAAACCTGGAATAAAGCTACTGACAATTAGTCTGAAATGAAGATTGTAATGCAATAACCTGAAATTAGTTTAGGCGTTCCTCTAATCTCATTTTTCATAGGGTAGGACTATTCATCATAAAATCTGTTTTCCTTCATTGGCAGTATTTCAGCTGTCTACTCACTGAATGAAAACAGTAAAGGAGTGAGGACACCAAATGAAATATATGTTATTTGTTCTGGCAGAATTATCTCACTCTCAACAAAGCAGACACAGCAGCATCTTCTCCCTGGTCTTTGCTCCCCACACTCAGAACTGCTCTGGTCCCTTACTCCCCTTTTTCATATGCAGGTTTGGCTTTAGGAGCAGGCCTTGACCTGATTAAGTGCCTCTCTCATAGCGCTTTAACTTTGCTTAGGTTTTGCTTTTATCTCCCTCTGTAATTTCTTATCTGCAAAGAGACTCTGAAGACCTCTGTGCCACTCCTTTGAAGATCAACTCTGCCACTCCTGCCTGTATCAAATAATTCTCCTCCTGTGAGAGTGGATTGGGTCCTCTTCCAGTTTGATGCTGCCTAAGAAATGAGATGCAAAAAGAGAGAGGACAGAGAGAAAAAAAATACTGAAGGTTCTTACTCAGGACTCTGCAGGCTCCACTAAAGCTTCGTGCTCCTCCTCACCTGAGCAAACCTTTCCAGCCCTGCCTCGTGCTCACACCGTGTTTGCATTGGGAGTGTCATCCACATGAGTTACCCACGGGAAGGGAAGCTCCCATTGCAGATGGACAGTGTAGCTGTTCATGTTACAAATCAAGGTGGATGTCCCTAGTGACTTAGAACTAGCCTTCTGAATTATGCAATAGCTGTACATGCCTAGTTTAATCCCAGTATGTTTAAAATTAGCCTTTAATCTTTTGCAAGCCCGATGTTCCGAAAAATGAAATTGTCAGTGCAAACCAGACCAACTAAGCAGTATTAATTAACACCAGGAGAAAATCACAAAGGATTCTCTTTGATCATTACTTGAAGACATTTTATACTTACCTTTAATTTCCTCTCCTGATTTGAAATAGCAAGTTCAGGTTATAGCTCTTTGTTTAGAATAATAATTAAAACAATCTAGTCTCTGCATATACATTGTTTAGCTAAAGGACACTAATTATGTGCATAGGTTAAGAGACTAATTGAGGTTAAACCTGCAAGGGAGCAGCCCTCAGATTCTTCAGGACGCAAAAATTTCTATTAAACATGGCAGTGTCAACCCAAATCTGGACTTTTAATTGTTTTCTCTTTCTTCTAAAGAATCCTCAAGTCTGCCTCTGAGTTCTCCTCTCGAAAGGTGCAGCTTTTTAAACACTTCTGGAAGGGTTTCTCTGCCCTGTAGATGTTCAGGAGGTCACCAGAAGAGTTCAGACTAAATGGATTTTCAGTTGATGCCAGTGCAGGGTGCCCTGATGGAACCCACCAGAGGGAGGAGACAGGGACATGCCCCACGATGTGTCCAGCCCCTGAACTAGAAATGGCAATCAGGAATGGGTGCCACTGGCATTCCCCTCAGGAAATTCCCTTACTGAGAGCTGTACCTCCACTCTTGGGACTTGAGGACTTGAAGTGGGGCCAGGCAGGCCAGCTGTGTTGCACAGTCCCCCAGCACTGAGCAGATAGGGTGTCTCAGCTGACCTCTGAGCCTGCTCCCAGGTTTATCTTTACATGAAAGTGAGAAGTGTAAGAGGAGCATCACCGTGGATGCATGGAGAAGGCCACAACATTTTACCCTTTTATGTCAAAAGTGAACAAAGGAGACAGCCTGCCAAGAAAGCCAGAGGCAGCTAATCTGGAGTGAGCAAAAGGGAACTCTCACTGTGTCTACCCTATACTATGGCCAAAATTTTGAGATACAGAGAAAAAGCACAGTGCAGTCTCAAAAAAAATTAGCTAATCTGGGGTCAAGGCTTTCCCCTTCTGAGAAATCTGGAGTAATTCCATTACCCAGTGCAGCTATTCCAGGTTTTAGCACATACAGTCCCTGACTAAACATGGACTCTGCAGCTGTCCTTGGCAGGATAATGATTACAAGAGATAATCTTCATGTTTCAAGAAGCACTGCTGACAGAACTCAGAAAGAAATGCCTTCTCTCTCTCACAGTAGCAAGAGTATTTCATAGCTATCCAGATGCATTATGAGAACTTTATGTCTTTCTCTAAAACAAATGGTGGAAAGCATTGTCAGAGAAAGCACAGATGGATTGTGTTTCTCCCTGCCATGCCTCACTATGGTTCGACGAAGATTAAATTTCTCTTTTGTATTTAGGCAATCTTGCCTTTATTTTCTTACTAATAACAGCTGGAGGAAAAATGCTATAAATCTGTTTAGTATGCATTCACCACATGACTACTCAGTACTTCTTGTATGCAGCTCTGGTTTGGCTGTTGTTTGAATCAAAAATTGAACTCAGTTAGTTAACAATGTCGGGATCTGTTTGATGGTCCTTCCCCTGCTCCACTGGTGATCACATCACAGGAGCACAGGGCAGGAGGAGACAAGGTTACAAATACTGGCACTGTTTCATATTGACTATTTTACTGCCTCTGTGTCTGTGCTCAGATCTTTGCTAACTCCTAAAGATTTACATCCCAATCCATCCAAATCACTGTGCAGGGCTAGGTTAACCTTGACAAAGCTGTAATTCAGTGCTGAATTTAAAGCTAGAAAAAATTGACTTTCATCTTAGAGAGCTTAGTGATTTCTTTTCCAAATCTGCCACATTCAAGAGCAACATGCAGCCAAGTTTCCTCCTCTAGACATTACCAAGAGGAATATGGACAAATAAAGTGAACTCGGCCATTAAAAGTGCTGTGGCTTCTCTCAGAGAAGAAGGATGTTTAAGTCATACAGAACAGAGGAGCTCAGGTACAGGTGCACTGCATCTGACACCAAAATGATCATGTTGTTTCTATTGAAAGTCAGAAACAATGTAGTTGGTAAGCTCTCTGTGTTTGCTGCTAGGCAGAAAATATATACCCTTAGTTGTTTTCATTATAAATAATTTATTATCCACCATTTCAAGCCGCGTAGCAGCTGCTGTTTATTCAAGTTCTGTAATTGTTTCAGTTCCTTTTTACAAAGGAATCAGCCATTAATATCAAATAACAATAAGCACTTAATAACCATTTATTAACCAAATAATAACCATTAATAACCAAAGAGATAGATTAATGACAATTTCAGGAAACATTCTCTTCAGGGAAGTCCTAAGAAGTGCTACGCCATCAGATGCAAGTGTTTAAAAATTTAGGTGCTTGTGACAATGGCTATTAAGTTCTACTTGTGTGTCTGCAGTGCTCAGCAGGGTAATGAGGTGACATCTCTGTCAAGAGCCTCTAGGTGCTGCCACAGTACCAAAAAAAGGATGGAGTGCTACATTTGTTTCATTTTTGGAAAGAGACAGTAATCAAATAAACTGCTATTCTAGCAGGCTTTTAAAATAAATACTGAGAAGTATTATTTTTCCTTTACAGTTCTTTGGTCAACAGTTTAATTGCAATAATTTCTCAAAAAAAAAAAAATTCCATTTATCAACATGCCTTGTTAAAGGAGAAACCTCTTAAATACATGGTATGTAAAAATGTCAGTGTATTTTTTAAAAATATGAAAAGATTAAAAAATAAGGTTAACATTCAACTTCAATTTGAAGCTATTCTGCTTTATTTCCTCACCTACCAAATCTCACTGTCACACAGAGGCATGGTCTTCTTTAATACTTGCAGAGAAGTCTCCCTCTGTCCCCCCATTTTCAAACAGTGCTCAGCTACAAGGACTGAAAGCTGATGGAAATCATTTCAGTCTAGAAATGTAGGCAAGTTCAATGCAGCTGTTTGTTTAAAAACATTTTCCAGTGTTGTTTTTTATTTGCAGACCAAAAACGTTAAAAAACATCTTGCCCAGCAGCAGCTCCCAAGGATTTTACTTCAGTGCCCATCCCTCAGATGAGATGCAGATAAAGCAGCACAGCCCCGAAGGGACCCTGACTCACACTCAGGGCTGGGTCTGGAAGCACTGCTCAGAGGACACAGTCCAGACCCAGGGGCTCACTACCCATCTCTGTGATCTATGGTAAGGCTTTTGGCCCCATTATCTCAGAGATTAGCACACAGAAAAATCTGTAGAAATTGGTTTTGTATTAAAAAACCCAACCTCATTTACATACACATCAGTCACAACTATAACTGCAGCAACAAATCTTCAGCCATGCTGAGTCTGGGTGACTTAAATCATGCCAGCATCAGTTTCCAGCCTGAACAGTGTCACCCCACCTGTGCTCTGAGCCAGCACTGTCACTTCCAGAGAGATGCCCCAGAAGGAGCCAGGAGTTTCATGTGGGAAAGGGCAGTTGCCACAACAGCTCCTAACCAGCATTGTTACGATTTATGGTTTGGCAAGGGGTAGGGGGATGCCTTGTTTTTAATTTGAACTACTCTGTTTCCTGGTAAAGGCCCTCTCTGTGAGATTTAAGAGTCTTTTGGAACCTGCTGAGAGGATGGGTGTAAATTTGGCCTTAAACAGGTAAAAATTTCAGTAGGTACTGGTGTGCCTGCCTGGATAGCAACTTAAATTCTTCCTCTATGCACTGGAGTGCTTGTGTTTGAAGAGATGGGTTTGGTCAGCAGCTAAGGCCAGGACTCCTCAGGAAAAAGCTTGGACAGACAGAAAACTTATTTCATAATATTTACTTATAAGAAAGATACTAGGTTCTTTTATGTCTACTAATACAAGGAATATAATTTTAAGTTAAAATTATATTTATAAAAGTACCCCAAACTTCTCCCACCTTTTACTTCCGGACTTAAAAAACTTGTTGTAACTCCTCACCTATTTTAATCAGCCTAACCACAATGTGTCCATGCAAAAGATAAATGCTGTTATTATTTAAAATTCCTAGCACCAGCTTCCAAAAATGCTGACAAGTCACTAATCCCATGAAAATGTATGGTAGTTAATTAAAAGTAAAATGTGCAGAAGTTATCTAGTAGATTGCAATCAACAAGATTCATTGAATGAACATTTTGTTCCTCACCACTGAGACAGGTTTTTTCCAACCCTTCCTCCTCCTCCTCCCAGCAGGACATTGGGATAAGGGTGAGCACAAAATGAAACAAATGAACAAATGTGGCCTCAGCTCCAGAAGCAAATAAATCATCTTTCAGAGCCAAGTACTTGGAGATATATATTTCCACCTTTTTCAGAGCTGTCCTGCTGGCCAGGGTGGGGGTTTGTTCATTTTACTTAATCTTGAGTTGAAAACCTGACAAACTGGAAAGAGTCCCAATAAGCAAAGGCAAGTGCTGATGCACCCTGAGGCAGGAAGGGGCACCCCACACCATGTAGTATGGACCTGGAACACCCCACTCAGCAGGCTACCTGCAGAGACCCTCTGTGAGCCATGGAGAAAGAGAAGCCTCTCCGAGGGATCTGTTTTCCCAGCACTGGGCAGGAATGCCTGGGTGTAATAAGACATCTCTGTAGATCAGAGGTGGTGTTGAAATGGTCTCTGTATGGTTGCTGAGGTGATGCCAGTGCAGCTCTGCTGCTCTTGCAGACACAGGGGAACATTTCCTCCACCTTACTAACACTGGCTGGTGCCACAGGGAGCAGCTCACCCAGAGGGACTGGGGGAGGCAGGAAAATGGTCAGAAATTGAGCTACCATCTTGGCTTCACATCCCCAGAAATGCTTCTAGAAAAGTGCAAAGCTTTAGTGGCCAAAGTCAGCCTAGAGGACAGTCAAAGTTCTCAACAACAAGTCAGACTTTCATGGACTTTGGTAAAAACCCCCCTTCTTAAAAGTGATGTGTGGGGTCAACAGGTGGATGTCTCCATGTGTCTGTAGGTACAGGGTTAGTAGGCACACAGGGTTTGCCCATGGTGAGAGAGGACATCTTTCAGTTTAAAGCCATTGCCCCTTTTCTTATGCCCCTATTAAAAGTCAAAAGTCTTTCTCCAGCTTTTTTGCAGGCCCCTTTAGGCACTGCAAGGCTGCCATAAGGTCAGGTCAGAGCCTTTTCCTCTGCCTTCTCCTCTCCGGGCTGAGCAACCCCAACTCTCAGCCTGTGTTCACAGGAGAGGTGCTCCAGCCCTCTGATCATCTTCGTGACCCTCCTCTGGATTTGTTCCAACAGGTCCATATCCTTATTATTTTAAGGTCCACAGAGCTGGATGCACCATCCCAGGTGGGGCCTCGTGAGAGCAAAGCAGCAGAGAATCACCTTCCTTGACCTGCTAGTCATGTTCCTTTTGATGCAGCCCAGGACACACTTGGCTTTTTGGGCCACAAGCACACATTGTCAGCTCATGTTGAGCTTCTTGTCAACCAACAACTTACCCAAGTCTTTCCCAAACAACCCCCAGGATTGCTTTCAACCCATTCTCTGCCCAGCCTGTATTTATGCTTGGGATTGCTCTGGCCCAGGTGCAGGACCTTGCACTCAGCCTTGTTGAATATCATGAGGGTTGCATGGGGACACCTTTCCACCCTGACCTGGTCTTTCTGGATGGCATCCCTTCCCTTCAGAGTGTCAACAGCACCACACAGCTTGGTGTCTATGACAAACTTGCTGAGGGTGCACTGGATCCCACTGTCAATGTCACTGACACAGATGTCAAACAGGTCCCAGTACCAACCCCTCAGGAATGACATTTGTCTCTGATCTCCAATTAGGACACCTTCTAGATGTAGCAAAGAAAAAAATGAGCAGTTGATGGGCAAAGAGTGTATCCATAACATCTTCATTCTTGAATTTCCCTTACAGGAGTCCAATCTCTTCTGACAGCCTTAGCTAGACATGTTGTTTGACCTGGGGTTTTGAAACAGAGGGAGGTTTTAAGGCCCATTACCCAGGACCATAGGGGTGTGTCTCATCCAAGTGACAGCTTGTCAAGGTTTTATGTCAGTTCCAACCAATGGAGGCAAGAGCACAATTGAATTGTGCAGACTAGCCCTGCACCTTGCCTGTCTCCTTTTAGCACTGAGATTCTTTTCATGCAACAACAGGCCTAGCATGGAAAACATAAGTTTTCTGAGACCCATTTTATTCCTTTAAACAAGGTCATTAGAAACAGCAGATGCTGTTCATCATACCTGATGTGCTTTGGAGAGGTAAATTTCAATGCACTCTTTGAAGAAAGCGAGGGTAGTGTTTATTAACTCAGCTGAACCTCTTCACCCAGCACAAGCTGAATTACCCAAGATGCCATAAATTTCAGGGAATGGGGAGATAAAGCACTGAAGTTATTGTGTTCCCATTGGATACTGCAATTGAAACTGTGCTTCATTATCCTCTCAGCCATACTCAACATCTTCCCCAGCAAAGAGAATCACAGAATATGCTGACTGGGAAGGGACCCACAAGGACCCCCACCAGGAGTCCAACTCCTGGCCCTGTCCAGCACCATCCCCAAGACTCACACCCTGCACCTGAGAGCATTGTCCAAACCCTTCTTGAGCTCTGTCAGGCTGGTGCTGTGATCACTGCCCTGGGGAGCTGTTCCAGTGCCCAAACACTCTCTGGGTGAAGAACATTTCTCTAATGTCCAACCTAAACTGCCCCTGACACAACTTCAGGCCATTCCCTTGGGTCCCATCACTGCTGACCACAGAGATCAGTGCCTGCCCCTCCTCTTCCCCTCACGAGGAAGTTGTAACTGCAGTGAGGTCTCTCCTCAGTCTCCTCTTTTCCAGACTGAACAAACCAAGTGACCTCAGCCTCCTCATATGGCTTCCTCTCAAGGCCCTCCACCATTCTTGTTCTTCTCCTTTGGATGCTTTCTAATAGCTTAATCTCTTAAATTGTGTCACCCAGAACTGCAGACAATGTTTAGTGAGGCCACCCCAAAGCAGAGCAGAACAGGACAATTCCCTGCCTTGCCTGGCTGGCCATGCTGTGCCTGATGCCCCAGGACAGGGTTGGCCCTCCTGGCTGCCAGGGCACTGCTGGCTCATGTTCAACTTTCCATCAACCAGGACCCCCAGGTCCCTTTCCACAGTGCAGCTTTCCAGTGACTCATTTATCAGTCTGTGCACTCACCCAGGGTTGCCCCAGCTCAGGTGCAGCCCTTGTCCTTGTTAAACTTCACACTGTTGGAGACTGCCCAGCCCTCTGAGTTGTCAAGGTCTCCCTGCAGGACCTCCCTGCCTTAAGGAAGTCAGCAGCTCTTCCCAGTTTGGTATCATCTGCCAACTCGCTCAGTGTCCCTTGCAGTGTCCCCGTCTCCAAGTCATTTATGAAGATGCTGAACAGCACAGAGCCCAAGATGAGGCCCTGCAGAACCCCATGAGTGACAGGTTGCCATTTGATGTCACCTCATTCACTACAACCCTCCGTGCCTGACCCATCAGCCAGTTGCTCACCCATCCCACGATGGGTTTCTCCAGCTGTGTGCTGGACATTTTGTCCAGAAGGATCCCGTGAGAGACAGAAATCCAGAAGCTCTACTGGAATCCAAAAAGATTACATCAACTGGCTTCCCTTAATCAACCAGGTGTGTTACCTTGACATGAAAAGAAATCAGGTTTGATATCAGGACTTTCCTCTCATGAAGCCATGCTGGATGTGACCTACGGCTGCATTGTCTTTCTGGTGTTTTTCAGTATCTCTCAGAATATTTTCCTTAGCTTTGCCAGGCACTGAAGTGAGACTGACAGGTCTGTAGTTTCTGGCTCCTTCTTCTTGCCCTTCTTGAAAATCTGGACAATGTTGGGCAGCTTCCAATCAGCTGGAACCTCTTTGGATTCCAAAGACTGGTAAAAAAATCATCAAGAGAGATTCATTAAGAGTGATGTCTTGTATTTCTAATGATAAAAGGAAGAAGGCAGAGTTTTCCATCATATTTATGCTTAGCACCTTTTTTGTAGAAAAAAAATATTTTCCAGGTACATTCACAATTTAGATTTAAACAATTTTCATTAGAAAATTTAATATATTGCTATAGAACTATATGATTGTAAATCTTTTTTCGAATCAGTTTATGGGTATTCTGTAAGGAAAAATATTCTGGTTTCACTGTTTAACTTCAAATCTATTTTCCTGGTTTTATCTGAAAGAAATAACAAGAGTGTGTATTGAAGAAAAAGCATTTATTGGGTGGAAAAAAGGCTTTTTCAGGTACCACAATTTCATCTTCCCATTTTTCTATTACTATTCTATTATTTAGGATTTATCTTCCATTAGTAATACTCACTGGCCTGTGTCAAAATAGCACTTTCTTCCCTAAGTGGCTTCTGTCCAAAAGAAGATAAAATGCACTTATTTTGGGGGAGAAAGATTTGTTCTGTTTAGATACAGACATTTATCTGAGTATAGACATAAAAAGCATCTCCTCTGACATTTAAAATGGATTTTTCTTTGGTTTTATGGAAGAATAACTGAGGCACAAACAACTTTGTGACCCAGAGTTCTAAGGTATTTCTCCATCAAAATGGACAAAAAGGAGTTGTGGCAGTTGGCAACTGAAGAGCAAGACCAGCATATCTTTACTTATAAAGAATATCTATAGAATAGGAGGCATCCACAGAGAAGAATTGTGCTGCACTGGTGAAAGGGAAAAAAAAGTTGAATATAGCAGAGTGTTCAGAGGAAACTAATATCCATGGAGATGAGTTTAGACTGACAGCTAAGAAAGACAGTTTTGGCAGACACAGATAAATTAGAGTGGGACGACGCAAGTGTATATGGGATTTTTTTTTAATCTTTCACTCTTCACTTCCACTATTTTTCAGTTAAGCATAATTTTCCCTTACACAATATTTACAATCTCCACTCCAGCTGAACAAGACTTCCACCAGGCTTACACAAATAGTTTTTGGAAGGCTGAAGGATGTAACCTCATATATGGAAATGTCAGAAATCATGTCTTTCCTACTAGGCTGAGTGCTGGACTTTCATCTAACACAGCTAATGTATACTTATCATGGCAATGTGACAGAATTTGCCTGGTCTTAGTGAGGAGGCAAGATCTTGCTCTTACCCTGTGGTAAACTCCTAAGAATGTCTTCATTTCTAAGTAGGAGTTCTGAAATACAGGAAGCAGAGATGTGCTCACCATGACAGGTGTTCGCTGCACTTGTCACCTTCCTCATGTCCCCAAACATCCACAGGTCTCCTGTGCAAACACTGCTGCTCAATTCCTGCATGTACTTTTTCTTAAACCTGATGGCACACAAAACCTTCTTGTACAGTTCTTGAGAAAGACAAGGCTACAATAGCTGGAAATCTGGAAATCTGCAAATGCAATAGCTTACAATTCTGATTTCTGGAGGTTAAAGTCAAAACCTTCCCTGAAATGTAATAACATGTTTTACTTGGACTGAGAACAGAGACAGACATAGAGCCATATGGCAATTTGTGTATCATTGGGCCCATTTAATTGAGTTAATTTAGAGATAGATTATGACAGGATGCTGCACATCCAGTGGCAGCACAGCTCTGCCCCTGCCCACCTGGCACTGCCCAGCTCTGCTGGCAGCTCCTTGTTCCTTGCCTGGCCTGAAATTGTCTCCCACTGAATGTACAGATATGTCCTGCTGTCCACACCAACACCACCAGGATTTCAGCCTCCAGCTATCCTGCACTGCCTTCTGCATTCCAGGTGGGCTCTTGCCACCCTTCCTGAGCTCTAGTTCCCAATGCTTACTTTTGAGATGTCTGAAATTAAGGTTCTGACTTTGTGTTTTCCTGAAGTCATTCACTGAAATTGCTGCATGTTCTTACAGCCCAGCAAGGCTGGGGAGATGGCTGTTTCCTTTGGGAGACTGCTCACTGCTTAGCACTGGCAGGGGCACACCAGGCCCTGTCCCGCTCCTTCCCAGGTACAGCCTATTCCAGCTTCCCCTGCTGAGCTGTTCCAGCTCTGCTCACAATTTCTTTCACGTCCCTGGGCACAGCCAGCTCACAAATATGCAGTGCTATGGAAATTAAATCGAATTTAATAGCTAACTAAATATCACCATGGGCATCTTCTGATTGCATTGCACTGGGAGGGGGACAGCTGCTGCCATGTGTCATGTAATCTCCTGTGCTGGGATGCAGCAACAACTCTGTGAACAGACATCAATGACAGATCTAAAACTTGTCTTTACACAGCCATAAACTTCTTTCTCTTTAGATTAATGTAAGAGTGGATAAAGTCCTCTATCTTCATCTTGCTGATCCTCTCTTTGGATGTGGCAAAGGAATGGGTAGATATTTTTTTAAAGTACTACAAGCTTTTAGAAGTATTGAATGCCTAGGTGATTTCTGCTTTTAGATGTCTTCAATAACTTAAACATTTTTCTCTCCTGCTGTGCAGAATTTTGGGGCTTTTTTTACATATGACTTATCCCTTTTGCTGTTATAATGTCCATACAGTTTCTTGGTTTTTCACTGTCTCTAATGAACATAGATACAGCCTGCAAATAAATCAGTATCTGCAAGAGCTCTATACATTAGGCACAGGAGCCCTAGGAGGAAACAGAGAAAGCTCTTTAAATAATGAGCAAGTTGTAAAAATTAATGCTTTTCATTTGATCATTTGAGCAGATCATCTGGAAAATTCCATTCTGCATCAGTAATGAGATGAGATGTGAAGAACTGTCTTTTGTTAACAAATGGACTTGATGATCTGAAAGGCTTTTTTCTGACCTAAATTATTCTTCAACTCTATGTAAACTCTCACACCTAATAGAGGATCATAAAACTAAAGAGCAGCTGACCTGTTACAGATTGGCTGCACAGAATGATAAAGTTTTGAATGTTCAAAGACAAAGATCCCAGTCCAATATATTTCCTATAGTGCTGCACAGCAGAAACAAAAAAATGAAAATCATAAAGAGCCTCAGACATTACATATTACAGCACAGCTGATCTCTTTTTTGTGAACACAGAGCACACAGGAATTTCAGTGCTCTCCTAAGACTAAAACACCAGCTGCAAATGTGGACCCTTCCCATGGAGAGCCTGACTGGTGCCTTATGCAGGGGGTAGGAGAGTTGGGGCATCTGTCTCTTGGTCTCATCACTGCTGTCTCAGAAGAACCCATTGCTTCAGCTCAAAGCTCTCCTTCCTGCACTTCTTCATGTTTAATCTCATTCTTCAGCAAAAGGCATCAAGTGAAGAACATAAATCACAAAGATCAGAGTTTATCTGAACCTCTGCAAAAATAAAAATTGGTGAAGTCAAGAATCATAGAATCATCAAGGCTGGAAAAGACCTCCAGGATCATTGAGTCCAACCTTTGACAAAACACCACAATGTCAGTTAAACCATGGCACTAAATGTCACATCCAGTTGTTTCTTGAACACTTCCAGTGAGGCTGACTCCACCACCTCCTGGGTAGCTCATTCCAATGCTTGACAGCTTTTTCAGTGAAGAAATTCTTCCTGATGTAGAGGAAAAGAGCAAAAAGGGTGGCACTGGGTTATGTGAGGAGCTAACAGGATGATCTTTGACTAGAAAATCTAAACAATTCCAAACAGGTTTTGCCAGTAAATAAGATACAAGATCAGCCTGGAAAATTCTCATGTACATCCTTACCAGTGCATCCTCACCTGTCTTGAGTGTTCCTGAGAATTTTCCCCTGGAAGTCCCCTTTCATGGTATCTCTAGTTCAGTCTTCTCCTGGGCATGTCGGCTCTCCTCAGCCCCTATCCAACTTCCCTTTACTTTGCTTAGATTAAACTGCATATGTTCTGTAATTTTTCCAGATTCTTGGCCTTCAAGAGAAAGGTTTTGCACATTGCTTCTTCATTCCTTCTTTTCTGCTCGGATTTTTCCATGGTGTTAATGTTATCTCACACAAGCAATCTTAGAAGCTCTGCTGTTTTCCTGTACCCATCTTGCCCACTGTTCCATAGTGCTTGCACTTGAAATATAGATTATCCAGGTTAAGACTCTCCATTTTTTGTGCCAATTTTCCCAACCCAAATCTGGAGAGAGTGACCTGTTAGGAAACTGATTCCATGTTCCTGAGCTTGCACGTTTTAGATCACTGGATTTTTCAGTCAAGGGCTTGAGAGGTTCCCAGCTAACACTGGTGCAAAAAAAAAAAAATCTGTCTGTAGACTAGATGTCATATAAAAACTCTACTCATGTCCTTATTCCAATTTTGGGGGCAACTCTACTAGTGGTCACACCATGAATGCTTTGTTATTACATTAATAGAATAATACAGATAATGTACTCTTGAGTATAAATCTGGTTCATGGTATTTACAGATACAAAACCTTGATAAACTCACCAGAACTCAATTTTAATAGACACAGATTTTCCAGAGTGTCACACTGGACATTCAGGGCCTGTGTATGGTCTTGAGGTGTCTTTTTGCAGAACTAGCTCAAATATTCTGTTTGCCAAACCGTACCCTAATGTGCAAGGAGAAGCTTAATGGCTACACTGCAGTGGAACAGCACAAGTTCATGCATTTTAACTGCCTTTTATTTAGGAAATGGCACAACATAATGAAGTGTTTGGATTCTGGCCATGACTCCATTCTCCTGTGTGGTTCTGTCCTCAAAACTAGGCATTGGAGCTCAGAAACCCATTTTTGTTTTCTATTTTTTGCAAAGATTGTTATAGGACAGCAATGCTTTCAGGAGCAAATTTTCTGATGTTTGTGGGTACACAGAACACAGAGAATTGCACAAGCACCACCTACACATTTCATAAAATTGCTGATTACTTACCCATAATTGAAAAGATACACATTACCTTTCTCCTTTCTCTTTCATAGTTCTCACTCTATGATACATTTTGCATATGTATGTCCTTTCAGTGTGGATATTTTGCATTATGCCTTGCTGAAGCTTCACAAAATTAAAAGGATCTGTCCCCACATGGCAGGCAGGTTCCTGCTCTTACAGGGTGCTCAGCTGCAGGGACAGCTGTCAGGCAATGCTCATCACTTTCCTGGCTTTCTGTAGAGAACGCCTCTTGTCTGAAAGTCAGTCTCTTCTCCTGCCCTCTCCAAGCCTGCAGGGACTGGGGAGATTTCCTTTCTCATGCTGAAACCTCCCTTCCCAGATATTGTGTGATGAGAGCTGTGCACTTGAGTCTAGAGCACAAAAAACCATACATGCAGACCTGAGATAAATCTGAGTTATTAACTGAAGCCCATGGCAGCCATGGGAAACAAGAGGCTTTTAGCTTAACTGAGGGATGGGGCAGTTGAGGCAGCCTCCCAGGGTCACACTGTGGAAGAGATTGATAAATAGCCCAGACCTGAGCTCTCATTTCCAGACCACTTCTGCTTCTTAAGATACGTAATAGAGCAGCATTGGAATTTTGGTGCAGAATTCTATTAATAATCAGTAGTCAAAAATATGGCACATCTAGCAACAACAGCTGGAGGAAAATTTAAAAATTCATTTTTAATGCATTTCCTTCTGTTCCACAGTGTTTGATATTAATTAAAAGAGACCCCTGAGCAGTACAGAACAGTAAAAACCTCAATCAGTCATAGCTGAGAATATGCTAAAACTTGGTGTGTTAAACTTTGGCTTAGGTTGAGAGTGTATGCTGCTTTTTGTTGGCCCAGTTTTAAAATTCACATTTTCTGGGAAATCAACTGAGTCACCTGAGGACTCTCAAATCCAATCAAAGAGTGAGTGATTTCCTCCAGATTTGCTGTCTTGTTATTTTTTAACTCTGTATCAAATAATTTATATGGAACTTTACCTATGTTATAGTTCACTGATGCAATTAATTTCAAAGGTTTTTTGGCAAAATAAACCTCCAGTGAAAAATATTCTTATTTAATGGCTAACATAAGAAAGACAATAATATTGTTATGAATTGTGAGTTAATTTTAGAGCTCTGCTGAAGTGAAAATAATATTATTTCAGGTTGCAGGAGCACAGGCTAGATTGCCTGCTGTGGGACTATACAAAGACTATATAAAGACAATTGGTCAGGAAAATTCAGCATCTCCTTTATCATGGTCAACTTTGGACTTGCAACTGATTCAGAGCCATATCCTACCCTGAGGACCTCTAAATGAGCAAACTTTCAGGTGGATCATCAGCTTGTAGGCAGGCTGACCTTCCTCTTGTAATTTGTGATCCAAGCTGAACAAGCTCCCCTAAAACAAACCTGCCCTTCCCTCCATCCCACCCCTCCCACTGCTCCTCAGGGCCATCCCTGTTTCACATATTCAGTGTCCAGGAAAGTCTGCAGGTGTGGTGGGAGATCTGTGCCCAGACCTGGCCTCAGAAGTCGGTGCCTCAGAGTGCAGCACCAACCCAGCCTCTCACCAGCAGCTCATGCCTGCTCCTCCATGCTGATCCTTCACCATTAGGGAAGACATGGCAGCTTTCTTGGAGTGGTAATTTTCAGAGATAGGAATGTAGGAGGAGAGTTTGAAACCTATATCACTATTCCAAGCATACGGAGATAAGGAGAAAATAGCTGAAGTGATGACTGGATTTCAAATTCCTCCTGATTTCAAGTGAGATCTAGGCACACATTTCACACAAATGTGGATCTGTGACAGAATGAAGCAGCACTTCCAAAACTTATGAGGTTTGTCTGTTCTGAATGCTAAGACTACACAAAGTAATTCTTTGTACTCATTAATGCATCTGTACTCATTACTCTCAGAGACATTAAGGAAGTATGTGATGCTGATCCAACAAATAAATGTCTATGATGCTGCAGAAACGATACCTTTACAGGTGAAAATGATTTATTTGGACAAGTGTTGGTGGGACAGCTAAGGGAGCTTTCTGCCAGCTTCCAAGACCCAAAAGAGGAGCACAGTGACAGGATGGCAGCAAGCTCACAGGGTGCCATGGCCAGCACCCCTTCCAGCCCTGTGTGTACCTGCCCTAGTCACATCTTATCAGGAACAATCTTTCACAAATTGCCCCTTTGGAAGTTGCCTACAGAAGCTGTTCAATGCCATGAGACATACATTTATGCTCTCTATATACACCTACATACATAACCAATTGCACATCAGTTATAGTTTTGTGCATCTCAGATCAGTAATCTCACTCCATTGCATTGTGTTCTCACTCCAAGTCATAATGCTGCCAAAAGTCTGAAATTCACAGGTTTTAGTTTTCTGATATTTTTAGACATATAACGCCAGACAGATGCTTCACACAGACACACCTAAAAGAAGAAATACAAGACCACAAACATTTCAAATAGGCAACTAACACAGCAGAGCAGTTACTCTGGAGATCAATATAGATTTCTATAGGAAAATTATGTCCACCCCCAAAAGAGATGTGGCAGAAGCTGAAAATCTGAAGTATCACAACATATATGAGCAGTAAGTATTCAGAATTAATGGTTGTTTGTATGTTTTTCTGGGTGATACTTGGTGTTCCTAGGAAAAGGCACTTCACTGTGGATTGAACCCAATTTACAATTTCAGAATGCTTTCCTTACATTAAAAATCATAGGTTAATTAAAGAAGATTAGGATGACCTATGACTCTATAATTAAGTAGGCATTACACTCACATCAGCAGAAGTGAGCAACTCTGCATTCTACAGATCAAAGAGGAAGATGGTGACCTACATTTTCTCCTTCCTGGCAGCAGGAACTGGTGGAGAAATTTTTTGTGGCAGACCCCAGCAGGGTGGAATGGTGCTGAGCTGCATTTGGGGGAGACTCCAGACCAGCAAAAACAAGCTCTGCTGGTCTCCAGCACAGTATGGGGCAAGGCTATCCTCTGACAGAGACATATCCTGTGGCTCTTGAGGTGCAGAAATTACATTTTTAATAACATAATCTCAACACAGTAAGATCCTGGTCCAAATTCAGATGAAATTACACATTGCCACTGACTTCCAAAAATTCTGAAGTTTTAAAAATCTTGCCATATTCTCCAAAATTAACTTTAAAAAATGTGCTTTATTTAATAACAGTATCCACAGCCTGTCAGAGGATTCAAAAATGTCTGTCCACAGTTTCAGTGACAGTTTACTCTTCAATTATAAGGCAAAACTCACTTCTCTGTGGCTATGGTGTTCTCCTAGCAATGTGACTGAGAAGCCCTTCTCAGCTGTGGGGCTCCCAGCAGTCCCATTGACACTGTAGTGGGGATTTTGACCTCTGGAGGGGCAGAGGAAGAGCCCTCATTATGAGCTATGAGTCACTCAATTACTGAAATTGAACTGTTTCCCATTTATGCATAATTCTCTAGGCATAATTTAAGTTTGATAGAAAAGGAGAAGATGTCCCATTTCTATCTCAGTTCCTCCAGTTATACAGCTCCCCAAACATATTAGGCCTCTTAGAAAGAGATTAGCTTAAAACAGAGATTAATAGTTTCTGGAGAAAGAAAGGCTCTTTCCTCCAGATGATATCATCAGTAACTCTAGTAGTTAAATCTTTCCTTCTTTCCCAATCAGACCAGCTGCACCAATCCACTTCCAAGATCAGCCTGACCCACAAACATGACAGATGAAGTAAAAGAAAGGAAGTGTTTCTTCTAGTAATTTGAATTTTGCACATACTATTGTTCATGAAAGTTCAAGTGAACTCAAGTGATCACTTAAATCCCAAAGCACAGAAGGTGCAGACATAACTAATAATGAGAACTAACTACATTGCAATACCACACCTGACTGGTTTATAGATCTGAAACAGCCTCCACTGTAACAGAACACCATTTATTGAATGCAGCTTTATTTTCATTTACATACATTTCTGAGATGATAAACAAAAGAGAAGAGAGGGGACCCACGGGAGTTGTGCTTCACCCTGGAGTGGCAGCTGAAAACTAGGTGAGACACCCGAGCAAGTCAAGATGTCTGTGTTTGGCCAACACATTGACATCCTGCTTGTTTCATTGAATGATCAGGAGTTACTTTTCTGCACTCCTTCACAATCCATGTCCCACTGCTGAAGACAAAATCCCATTTCTTATTCTCTACATAACTGCCCACCATCTTCCATTAAAATAATTGAGAAAAGAAATCATAGAGGTTGTAAGATGCATAGCCAAAATTACTCATCTTTGAAGTGTGCTATGAATTATTTTTTCTTGTAGCTCATTTGAGCCCTCTGACTCTTTCAGCAGCCAAATGTGCCCAGCAGTTAAAAAATCAATAGACTCCTCTTGCGGAGTAAGTGCCTTCCCATCTCCTGTGTTGATTTGTTCTGTGCCCTCTGACAGGACCAAGGCTCCTCTTTGGCTCCCACTTTGATTGTGAAGCTGCATGTAGGAACAGCCCAAAGGGTGCAGGGGCAATTCTCAGTGCTGGGGAGCAGAGTCTCCTCTCCCCTGAGCCACAGCAGCAGCAGGTTCGAGACATTTGCCTCCTCTGGCCACCCTGCCCTTGCCCACCTTGGCCAGTGCTTTTCCTGGAGAGCCCCCTGGGACCCTCAGGTCAGCATCATGCAGCAAGGGAGAGAGCTCTGGTGCATGTCCTGCAGTGCCACCCCTGCCTCCTGCCAAGCCCTGGTGAAACTGAGAGCTGAGCAGGCATTTGCCAGCACAAAACTTGCTACAGAGCTAACCAGGAGCTATACTTTTATTGTCACTGCAAGTTAGAGCCAAATCTGTGAGTACATGAGTAACTGCAAGCCTTGCTGGCTTTATCATCACAGTATTTCTGAGAAGTGTGATAGCTGTGTTAAAAAACAGGATCATTTACATGGATCCCTATGCAAGATCATAAACCAGATTTCCCCCAGACTTAATACTGCTTCATAATCTCTAGCAGTTAGCACCCATACTGTTTGGGCTGCAAGTGAGCTAATTTGTTACCCTTATGGCTTCCACCAGCAGTGGGTAAGAGTAGCAGTTTTAATTAAAAGTTTATATGCAAACAGACCTCACAATTTCTGTGTGACAAATGGTTCTCCCCACCCTGTGATTTCCCTGCTGCTGGTCAGGACAAAATCCTTGCCTTTGCAAAATTGCATATTTTTGTCAAAATACAGGAAGACTGCAGTGATTCTCACACGTTTATCTTGGATTTCTGTATGAGAGGTCTTTCTGTCATCCCTACTATCTTATTTCTTTAGGGCTTAATTCCACAGATTATACTGTCTGGAATTAAAACATCTATATCTTCACATCACCAGTCTGTCATTGCTTTAAAACAAAGACTATTATCTTCTGCATCAATAGCTATTACAACAGATATCCCAACATTAATATACTGGAAAATTAATAATAAATCTTTGAAGTTAAGTAATTTTACAGTAATTTTACATATAGGGAAATAAAATGCCCAAAGCTATATTTGCACAAGCCATATTAATGGTCAAAAATGTGAGAAATTGTACAAACAAATACTTATCTAATGTAAATAGTCTGGGTGTGTTGTCTGAGTGGCTATTTTTTTTAACTCATATTAGCTTCCATTTCTGATTCTTCCCTTTCCATGAAGCCCACTAAGATGGACTATTCTCTTTTCATACTTTTTGGCTACCTAAACCAGGCAGTTGCTATGAATGCTGATGTAAATTCTTTTCATGAACTGAAAGAAAGGTTTGGGGTGATTTTTTTCAAAATCAGCATATGGCAGTAGATCAGTCCAGTACCATCTATGCTTTGTGCCATTCTGCTCAATGCAAACTCATTACCAGATAGTCTTGGATCAGTACAGATCAAGTCTGCTTAGAACAGTCTTCTGCATTCAGGAGCAGTGCTTCACACACATGCACTAGTGTAGCTATTTCAATGCACAATTATTTAACTGCAGGCAGCTATGACATCCAAAACCTGCATGCAAAACCCTCTGCAGAGCTGCATTTGCATTGATTAAAAGATCCCACATCAACATACACAAGCCAGTGTTTGCATAGTGTTTGCATTTTTGATCTCTGCATCTGCTTCTGTATGTACACCAAGATATCCCAAAAATGGAGTTATAGATTTGTTGCATTTCTCACTGTAGTGATTGAAAGTTAAGCCCATTAAGTCCTTTTCTGTTCCTCTTAGAAAGAGAAAAAAATATTATATTTACCTTTCTTGGCAAATCAAAATCAGCAAAAAGGAACAAGGCGTTTTCAAGAAAATGTTTGCCTATTCTTAACTCTCAGCACAGATTCAAAGTTCAGAACTTCTTGGTATGGCAAAGAACTCCCCATGTGAATCTCTCCTGATAGTTGTTAGGCTCCCCCCCTTTTTACTCTTCCAAACTATATAAAATTTTCTATTGTCTTATTTTTCAATTTGCCTGTTGTTCACCTCTAACAGTCTTGTTGCATAAGTTGTTTTTGCCTGAGTAACAATGATGAATGAGATTATAATTGTTAGGAGATGTTTCCTAAGTGGTTTCTTTTATCATCTCTCCCCGTACGTTTTTTCTAAGTTCTTCCATTGCCTTTGACTTAGTTTGTACATGTGATCAAATTACTTCAGTATTTAGCCTTTTGTACATGTGATCAATTACTTCAGTATTTGCTAGATGATTAGCAAGCTCTTCACCCTCTTAATTGCTGTATGCTATGTTTGAAAGTACAAATATTCTGAACAACCTTCTTGCCTTCCACAAGTGTTATTCCATTTGCAGTCTATAAACACACGCACTGAATGAGCAGCATTTTCATTAGTCCTGGCAATTAAGCTTTTTCCCTCTGCACCCACATTCTTCTCCTCAAAAGTCTGTTAAACAATTATTTTGGCCCAATTGTCAGTGGTGACCTTAAAATTTGCTTGGACTGAAGAAAATAGTAATTTTCCTGATCTGTTCGCTGCTAATTTATCACCAAGGTTTAAATCAAAAATCTGAAAATAAAAATAAAAAGTACATTATTTCAATGGCTTAAATACACATTTAGAGTTCATGAAACATGTAGAATGCACTAATCACCTTAGGTAGCTGAATGGACCTGGGAAAACAGCAATAACAGATGAACCAGTTGTCAGATTAATAATATTCCTCTGTATGTAAGGAATGTTGACACCATTTAACACAGAAGCAAAAGTGAAAAGACAGAGAATTAGACAATGCCCCTGACTGTCAAATGCACACAGGTCATTAATCCTAAAATACTCATGGGGTATTTACAAAATATTTAGCCAGAAGTCCAGCTATTGTGTTCCCTGCCTGCTTTTATTATTCTTGGAAGGATGCACCATTATGTCAGCAATAAGGAAAAAGACACATAGTTTTGGGATTTGTCCATGGAAAGAGAGGAAAGCAAAAAGATGTTACAAAAGGGCCACCACAGGCTGCAGCTGTTTGCACTGCCAGATTTAAAGACCCAGCTCCAAAAGCACTTACCAGGAATAAAAGCCACAAACAAATGCAGTTTTGCCAGCAAGAAAGTCAACAGGCTTCAACTTCCACTCGCAGAATGCTCCCAAAAGATTCTTTCCCGTGTGGTTTGATGCAACCATGGGGCTTCATGCAATGATATAATGCAGTAATGTTGCAGCTGTCTCCTGTTCCCATGCAAGTGCTTTGTTTAGGAGTGGAACACGAGCTGAAGTCGACACACAGAGAACGAAGAGGCACAAATTTAAGGTGTGGGGTGAGGAAGGACCCCAGGCAGGAAGAGAGCAGAGCCCTCCAGCTCCACAGCTGGTTGAGAGCCACACAGTGCAGAGCACACTCCTGGCAAAGGCTGTGTGTGCCCTTGAATAACCTGTCTTAGACAGTCTAGACAAACAGCTAGATCATTCCAAGACACTTGCTGAAATCTGTTCTAAAAACTGAGAGCCTCAAGGTGTCATTGTCCCATTTCTTATTTATTCTTGCTTGCAACTTCGCTTTTGTTTTAATTTCAGAGCGATTTTTTTCTGAAATGTATGGATGGGCAGAATGCTGCAAAACAGATAAATGTGAGATGAGAAGTAGCAAACACTTCCTGCTGGTCTCTGTGTCATAATGTAGGTAGGTGCTTAGCTTCAAAATTGTTGCTGACTTCTTAATATTTCCTTTTTGCTGTGCCAAACTGTCCTTTACACCAGCTGGCTGATAAAGAGATGTTCTCCCCAAAACTATCAGAAGACAGTAGATTTGCAGCATTTTGGAGTTGCCAAATCTCAGGATGCTGTCACGTCCTTCCTTCTAGCAATAGAAACACTATTATACCAAAGCCAGTCAGTTTTTCCACTTTTTAAAGAGGAATAGTACAAAGCTGGTAGGGCTGAATGATGGCACCACATAAATGTTGGTTTGTGTCAGGAATTACTTTTTCTCAAGTAAAAAGGACAGAAGGCAAAAAGCCATTATTCTGTCTGTGTATCAAATAGTAAGAAGTCATCTCTGGCAGACTGAGCTGGAATTTGATTTAGTGTTTGCATATATTAGTAGTTGATGAAAGAAGCAACAGAGGTCCAGTCCTGCAGGACCAAATCATGTGAATAAATCCTGCCAGAGGCAGCTTTGATGCTGGTGGGGTCTTTCTTGCAGAGGCCCAGTGGAAGTGCTCCATTGTGGAGCCCCTACCCTGCAGGAGTAGTTATGCTTTAATTGCATGTAGCTCCACCCACTCACAGATTGTCAGCCTGAAAGAGATCAGTGCTGTATAAGTATCAAGAACAACAGCTATCTGCTATTACAATGTATATTTAATAAATTATTTTTATATGAAAATTTGACATATGTCTACTCTAATGGGGAAATTTAGATTTGCATGTCATTTGAAACTCTGTCATAATATATTTACTTGCAGATGATTAGCACATCTTGGAAGTATTTTTCTAAAGCTGTTTCTTGCACATGCCTCTAAGCCTAATAACGTTCTATGGTGTTGTTAAGTGTGCATTGCTGTCTGCTTAACTGTGAAAAACAGAAATGAAAAGCAGAGAAGATGCTGGTGTCTTTGCCAAAAGGTTTCACTCAACTATTAAAAAATCAGCAAGCAATCAACACAGGTCCTCATGTTCCCAGTGAGCAAACAGAGAGTTTTGCATATAAGTGGTTATTTAACATGGTGAATAAATCAATCCTCCCAATATATTTCATCTTATTAACAAGGTTCAATATACCTTATGTGAATACCTGTTTCCTCACATCAGACGTTTAAAAAACTGAGGAAAACCAGCAGTGAAAACACTAAAATATCAGTGGGAAAAAGCCCATCTTCACTGTTCATGAACAACATGTTTTAGCACCTGTTTCTTAAATCAGAGCTGAGATAATGTGACTTCTGCCTTCCTTCACCCTGGGCCCGGGTTGCTGTCACAGATACCTTCCACCCACGTGAGTCAGTCTGAACTCCTTGGTGCTTATTTCATGTAAAAGTGAAGCTGTGCAGTGTCAGGGGATTCCAGCAAACTGCATTGAGGCACATCATCTCTACTACACTTTCAAAATCTGCATCCAAACAAATTTGAGAAGCTCACCACCTTGTTTCTTAGATGGCTCCAAAATCTGCAAGTGCTGAAAGTGGCAGAGAATTTCTAAAGGGCAAGATTGACATCCTGACCTGTGGAAAGATGTCCTGTCCAAACAAACGAAGGACTGTTAAGAGCAGCACCACTGGGAGGAGGCCCTGTGGTACTAGATCTGCTTGGGGCAAAGTGTCTTCAGTCATTTCTATCTAATTTCTTTATGGAGAAGTTCTGGAGCTATTGCTGCACATCCCCTCTCCACAGAGGGACATGATCTCAGCCGTATCACACGTGCTGTTCCAGAAATGCTAACAGGAAGCATGAAAATAGGGTATCAACCACAATATCCATTGTCTCTCATAACTCTGCTTTTTCCAACCAATATCCCTGCATATCTCTGCAATGTTCTGGGGCTCTTTCAGCCACTGTTTCTCTCTAAAAAGTGTCTACACATCATAAACACACCATGTGGTGTTAGGAAAATGTCCTCTGGTGTATTCAAGTAGTTTATCACTTTTATACACGGACAAAATTAAGAATCATCCTGGGCATATAAACGTTTTATGGTAACATAACATTAGCTGAGGAAATGTCAGGGCAGGAGTGCAGCACTGCTTCTGTGCAGAGGGCTCAGAGCTGTGGGGTGCACTGCCAGCAAGCCCAGTCCTACACACACAGCCAAGCCCTGTGGACACAGGCAACCACAGTTTTTAACATTCTGGGAGAGGTCTGTGCACAGAATTTGATTTGCCTTCTCAAAAGCACAGGATGGATGTTGGCAGCCAGTAGCATAGACAGGATGGTGGCTTGGTGCATGTGGCAGTCACATCTCTCAAAGGCAGAGCTTTCAGGAGTGAAAAAAGCCCAGATGGGCTGAGGGAACCCTCTGAGGAGAGAGAGAGGAAGAGCAAGAGAAGATGCCTTCACTGGGACAGGTATTGAACATGGTATTGATGATGTATTAAATGTATTTAAACACTACAACATTTGGCAAAAGACACACAGAGAAGTTTTAAGGATATATGTTTAAAGTAGTAGGGTTTTTCTTATATATAAAGTGGAAAAACACTTTCCAGTTTATTTTAAGGTGAAATCTTCTGCAAATATATAAGCTGCATTACACTGTTAAGCATTTACAGAGATACTTCTAGGACTTTAATTGCAGCATACAGGAGGAAATGCAATATTACTGTCACTGAGCAATACTCATCTAGTTTTCTTTGAAGCCAGTGGTAGACTACTACTGCCATCAGTCAGAAACAAATTGGGCCTTGAATATGTACCCATTTAAGTAAATTGCTTGTTAGCTTCTCCCATCAAATCTGCAGTTGAGCCTACCATTGCCAGGCAGAGATAAAACCCACATTCATTTAGACAGACAATGGTTTCAGAATATGAATTGCTTTGTCTTCTCTGCTTCCCTCAGCCACTCCACAGAGGGAAAGGCAGGCAAGGCAAGGCACAACCAGCCAGCACTCAGCTCTGGCTGATGGTGAAGTCGTGGTCTCTGGCAGCCCAGTGTTGCCATTACTGGATATGAACCAAGATTACAGCGTCCCAGGGCACAGGCTTGCAAGACTTACTCTGCCTAAATTTGTCTTGCCCTGCCTAGAGATTTGTTTTTTCTTGGTTTTCATGTTTTCACTTACTTGGGGTTTTTTTCTGACACACAATCCTATTACTGGACCATAAGCTGCAGCTTTTTTTGACCACTACAAAAGTCCAGAGACCTGCCAGAGAATCCCTGAATTGTGGGATTATGTATGAATTCCAAGTTCCAGACTGCCTTGTCTTTGTTGTCCTCTCTGGGAAATAACTGGGAAGACAATAAACAGTTTCTAATAGATTTTATTGCTGTAGAATATAATATGATCTTTCCTCAGCATGTTTACCAAAATGAATATAAAATTTGTCCATTCCACAAACCTCTTAAAAAGCCCTGCATGCAGTAAAAGGGTTAATAACTCAGCTTCTCCTGGGCCTGTGGACATTTGTTTTTATGACTAAATGTTAAATTTTACAGTTACATATATTTTATATGTACTGATTTTATTGCTTAGCCAGTTCTGCATTTATGAATCATCCTCAGATCCTTTAGCTACTTGAATCTAGGAATGAAAGTTAAAATGCTGCTTGGTATTAACATTGTTGGTTTTGGGTTTTTTAATCTAGTTACGAGGCATAGTTAAAATATTCATTTTCAGGAAAGAAAGTTCAAACTAATCAACATCTGAAGTGACATGCAACTTGAAGAAATCAGCATGGACATTTAAAAAAACTAAAAATTGTACAAAACTAAATATGTGAAGAATAACTTAAGAATGAAACAGAGGCCTTTTCCTATACATGCATACTTCTTACATACTTTTTTTAAAAAGAAAATTCTTCTTCCAAAAAGAAAAGTAAACCTGCAAACTCAAATATAAACATCACCCTCCCCTAGACCCTTGCTGAAATAGTTCTGTAATTTCCAAACAATGCCATGTGTCCTGCTACCAAACTGGATCAAGAAGCTTGTGGAGCTTATCCATAATATTGTTCTCAGAACCATTTATGGAACATTTATTTCATCCACGGGGTCCACACCTTGAAACACAGTTTATTATTCTGGGCTCAGGGCAACATTCAGCACTTTGGAGTCAAAAGCTGCTGACAGTTCATTTCCATTGCTCAGCCTTTGTGTTTCTGGGTTCAAATCCAGCCGAGTCCTGGCAGGCTGACAGCTCAGCAAGTGCACCTTCAGCTAAAGACACCAGGAAAAGACTTTTATTAGCAGAAGATAACCATCAAACTAAATTACACCATGACTCTTTTAGGACAGACAGGTACATTTGGGTGGAAACATAAAAGTAATTGCCATAAAACTCATTAGAAAAATAGACACTTCTCATACCATTTTCAAGTGATATAGCATTCCTGCTAGCTACAGGGCAGCCAAAATAATCCCTCACTGGAGAACCAACCACTGGATCTATATTTATCAGATACCTAAATAATCTGAAAAGGAAGCAAAAATAATTAGAGTCAAAAAGTTAACAATCTGAAAGCAGAAATATAGAATCAAATGCAAGTGTGTGAGTTAACACAGATTTAATGCAGTAAAGTGTTAGTCTCTGAACCAAGTCCAGCAAATCCCTTCAGCACATTTCCTAACTAAACACATCACACGAGACCCATTGGGGTGTGACTGAAGAGAGCCATTTCAGTGGCAATAAATAGAGACACAGCACCAGCATCTTGCAGGACTGTACCCTTTAGGCTCATTTTCTATGTCCTGGAGAGTAAGATCTAACTGCACATACCTTTGAAATACACAATAACTGCAGGAAGAGAGACACAAGCATGCAGATCCAGAAGTCGGCTCCTCCACTTATATAATGGCTATTGTAACTGAAATGTTTGTATAGCCCCAACTTACAGAGTTTAAATTATATGGTTTTTGTTAAAAGCACCTCCAGCTCCCACATCAAGTCATAAATCCTTTGAAAATTAATTCTTCAGCCTCTATGTAAGTTTTTTTTTTCTCTAAGAGGGACTTTTTCCATAATTCTGTTTTCTTTAATTTTTTTTTTCTTAGAAATAACTACCACACGTTGCTTATCATGCAAAGTCTTTAAAGTAAAATTAAATGCCACAGAAAATGTTGCATATTTTCTATTGCTTATTGCATGCCTTTAATTTCTTAGTAAATTTATGTTGACTCAGGTATGGGCAAGAGTCCTTTTGCAAGGACGAAAGTTGCCAACTAGTATGAGTGTCTCAGAAACTTCAGGGGTGAGGTACAAGATTTAGGAGACCTAAAGCAGGAATAAGTTCCAGCATTACCAGATGTTTCCTATAAATGCAAAATGAAACCATAATGTGATTTCAATATAGTCAACACCAATTTCCACTTTAGCTCTGCCAAATCATCGGTGGATGATGAGAGGTGATCCTGATAATTCCAGCTGTCTGATGTCTTGCCATGAAGTTCTTGCTTTCAGTGGCTTATATTTTGCCAAACACAACTAACTGGAATACATTTTATTTCTTTGCTCTAGGTGATTACGTTTTTGTTTTGGTTCTTAGATTTCGAACAGCCAGTTCAGCTGTTTCTGAGAAGAACTGGGGAAAAGAGTCAATAACCCTGCAAAAGCTTGAACTAACATTTTACATGTTCTTTATGTTTACACATAGCAATAGGGAAATACAACTTAGCAAAATTTGTGCTGAGCCCATGAAAAACCTCTGCTTTGGGCAAATGACAAGTTTCTGAAATATACATATTTTAAAATATATATACTGTATATTTTCTATTCATATTTCCTATATATTCATTATAAATATTAATACACTCTGTGTGTATATATATATATATATATATTTATTTATTTATTTATATCAGATTTAAAGGATTTTTGCTGAAAATATCACTGGGGATCCCATCTGCAATGAGGATGCTTCATCCCCCCTGAAAAGACTTACAAATACCAGTTATAGCAAGCATACCACTGGGAAAAGATTCGTAACTCTGGGCAAATTTTCACTTCACAAATCACTCTTGACCAGGAAAAACAAACAATTAAACTGGGGGAAGAAGGAAAACCTTCTTAGCTCTAAAGAATCTGCTTCCATGAATTTCTGCTGCTCCAGTGCACATCCTTGAGCATTCTCACCTGGATCCCACTCCCGCTGTCCTGACCTGCTGGATTTTGCCAGCCCCCAGCATTCCTGGGAGGTCCACAGAGAGCCACTGCACAACTGCAAAAGCTGACTTCATTGCTCCTCTCTTGGAAAGAGGGAATTCAGCACCACATGATTGCATCAGAAATCAGACCACATTGCTAAACTAACTTTACACCCCAAGTGCACTACATGGTTCTCTGAAACATCAGAGTAAGGTTCACCTCAAGAACCACGAACTGAACCCGCAGTTGATGAAATATGTTACTGCCTGTGACTGACACACCAATCTCAGCAATCTCCAGGAGTCCTCTAAACCTTCACAGGGCAGCTGATTTGTGTAAGTGTTACCAGCTGCTTCTTTAATTCATCTAGTGGAAGCCTGGGCTGTGCAACTGAATGTCTATTGGCTGTCCTTTGTGGATCTACTAAATGGAAATAGATGTGGTAAAATAATTACCTTTTTCTAAGACATTTTGAAAATGTTAGAAGACTATATTGTCTGTAAGATTGAATATTTCAAGATAGGAAATATTAAAATTAAGGTGGTTCCTTATAAACTGTCACTTGGGAAAAGAGCTCTGTGCTATCCCTGTTATTTTGAAGAATCTTCCTGCAGATGGGTTTGATGTGGAGGACATGGGCAATAAAAATTATCACCTGAAAGCCTGTAACTGCATGAACACATGATGTTGTTTTAAAAGATCTGCTGCCTGGAAGGCTGTTTGTTTCTCTGGGTTCTTGCATTGAGTGTTGAATGAGGCTCCTTGACTCCAGTATCAGAAGGCTTATATGATTTATTAGAATGACTCCATTATTCAGAAGGTTTTAGGGCTAAGTTGCCCACGTTCAGAGTTACATGTTTCCTCCACCCTGGTCAGAGCAAGACTCCCCAGTGCTTACAAAGTCAGAGAGATTACAACCTCTACATCATTGGCTGGAAAGAGAAAACTACATCTCCTGTATCAAGAGACAGGCAAAGGAATGCATCTGTTGTCCTTGAATCTACACACAGACACAGATTTGTTTTACAGAAATCCGCAGAGGAGTCAGCTTTCCCATGGAAGGAAAAAGTCCAGCAAGTTTCCATATAAGAAACTTATAAAATGGCTGTGACACACCTGATAGTTGTCTGAACCAACCACCACTCTTATGGAGAAAAATCACTGGAGATTAGCACATGGCTGCAGCGAGAACAGAGAAAACTCATTTAATTTAGGTCTTTGGGAACACAGGAGTGAGTGATTCAGCTCATGTCCGTTTCAAGGATGGCTGAGGTTGGAAGTGACAGGTCAGAAGGAGGTCACCTGGTCTGAGCTCTCTACCCAAGCAAGGCCATCCAGAGATAGTTGCCTGGAACTACGTCAAGATGGTTTTTTTAATGTCTCCAAGTTAGAGACTCCACCCTCCCTAGGCAAACTGTGTCAGTGCTTGGCTACCCTCCAGTGAAGGAATGTTTCTCTTTGTTCAGAGGGAACCTCTCACCTCTGGGTTTGTGCCCATTGCCTCCAGTCCTGTCACTGGGCACCACTGATATGAACCTGGCTCTGTTCCCTGTGTAACCTCTGTTCAGGGACTTATCCACATCCATAGGATCTCCCTGATCTCTTCTTCAGGCCTTCTATCCTCCAGGCCAAACAGTCCCAGCTCTCTCAAGCTTCCTCCACAGGAAAAATGCTCCATTCACCATCTCCATGGCCATTCACTGGACTCCCTCCAGAATGTCCATGCTCGTACTGGGGAGTCCAGCACACCCCAAGTGTGGCCTCACCACAGGGGAGCAGAAGGGAAGGATCACACCCTCAACCTTCCAGAAACACTAAGAAGATTAATTTTGAGATTGTACCATATGTGTCACAATCAGGGTGTGCAAATGACATCTCTAACTTCCAGGGACTGTATATTCCCAATTCCTCTTTTTCCCATCATAAGTTTGAAAGTATCTTTCTGAAAGTACATCGTATTTGTAGGCACAATTAATAAAATATATGTACTGGAAATACAATCGCAGTTTTGGATTTAACTCTTAAAAATTCAATAACCCAAAGTCATAAAGTACATGTAAATATTTCATTACACACATTTAATTGGACTAGGAATGTGCTTTTCTCTGATGTAGATTTATGAAATTGGCTGCAAAAAGGGATAGGGATGCTACTTGACTCTTCTTTTTATTTTATGGTGGAGTATAAATCATTGTCAGTATTTTAATATATTGAATATTATTAATGTTTAACTAGTGCCTATAAATTTTTTATTAGAACTTTTCTTTGAATAATTGCTTCAAATTAAATTGAAATTCTTTTTTTATTATTTTTTAATACGACAATGCTACAGACATTTACATTTCTCAGAATGTTCTTGAAAGGGAAATTAAGAACAGAGAGATATACTCAAGATTTAATATTTGCTGACATAGTGGAAGCATTACCAAAGAAACTTGGGTTTCAAAGGGTCAGTGTTAGCACCTTCCTGTATTTTATATGGAACAGACTCCTAAAAAGAAGAAGAAAAAAAGAAAACAAAGCAAACCACCCAGCAAATACAGAATAAATTACTTAAGCACACACCACATTGAGCATATTGCCTGGAGAAGAATTCCAATTATGAACAGCATCAGTGTAGAGGCGACCTTCTTACACCACAAGTGTCCACAGGCAAGCTCTCCCAGGCAGATGGAAAGGAAACAGTGCTGGAAGAGGAGCACTGGCAAGTGGCGTGTTCAGAACTGCTCACAGGGCCCTCCCCATGCACTGTGCCAGGCTCTGCTGCCTGAAAAGCTCCTGCTGTGGGGTGCGTCCTCTGCCGAGCTCCGGCATCTCATCTGCAGGTGGCTCTGCTGGGAAGGGCTGGCATTCTTGCTCCCTCTGACCCGCTGAAACCTGGGGAGCAGGGCTAGCACAGGAGCTCCTTCATCAGCTGCTTCCACTTTAATCAAACCTTTCCTCTGCACCTGGACAGGAGCTTTTTACCCTAGCTGGCCTCTGGCAAGCTCATAATGACTTAGATAAGCGCTCAGTTAGCTCAAACGGGTAAAGTGGTAACCAGAATTCTTGGATTTAGCTTCTTGTAATCTCAGCATTTTCTCACTGTAGCTGCTGGCTAGGATGGAGCTTTTCTTAACAGCTTCACTTCCTTGAAGTCAAAACATCACCTGATAATGATTTTTGCTAGTAGGAGACGGACAAAATTAAAGTTACAGGTCAAACCAACAACACAGCAGGATGCCACAGCTGAAGTCACACTTTACCTGCTGCCGAGTCCTGCCCCTTCCCTGTATCAGCTGAGGCAGCTGCATGGCCCTTGAGTGCTTCACAGTACACCTCAGCACCTGAACTACTTTTAAATAAAAATACAGGTTGGACAAACCACACTGCTGCCTTGTAAGAGTGTTCCACATTAATTTTACTCAAGACTACTGGTGTTAAATGCTACTGCAACCAATTTGCTTCCAGGACTCGCCTCTCTCATTTACCGCTCATCTTCGATGGCATTTTTGCCACACAAGAATATGGCCCTGGGGACCCACATTTACAGAGCACCATCTCTTGCTCTCATATCCTAGGTGTGTGAAGATATATTAATGTATTAATGTATTAATGTTTGTTTACCTATGGCCCTAGGGACAGAGGTGGGGACTCGCTGCTGGGTGACTGGAGAGGGGCCCTACCCAGCCCTCCTCCCTACCATGCTTCAGAAACATTGTGTACTTGGTTTTTTCTGGGTTTTTTTGTTTGTTTGTTTGTTTTTGTTTGTTTGGGGGTTTTTTGGTTGTTGTTGTTTTGGCTTTTTTTTTTTGGTTGGTTGGTTGGTTGGTTTGGTTGGTTTTTTTGTTGTTGTTTTGTTTGGTTTGGTTTGGGGTTTTTTTGTAGTTTTTTTTTTAAGTCACAGAAAGCTGTCGGGGTTGCAGTGTGTCCCATCAATCAGCATACCACGCAGTGTCTATATTAAACATCCTACAGAGTCTCACAGGAAGCGTGAAATTTCCAGTGACACAAGATAAGAAAATATTCACCAGGCTTTCTTAAACAATTTATATGTTATAGGACTGAAAGGTCAGTGAGCAAAAATTATATTTTATCTTCCCTGCATATATATTGCTTGATGATTAGGTCAAAAATACAGATGCAAGTGAAAAATATGACTATGCATAGTCAGAAATAGGAAAACAACAGAGTTATACTGCTCATTTCACTCCCTGAACAACAGATTCAGAGAATGATTGTGCATTGCTAGGGAGAACAGCTTTTCTGTCTCCTACAGGTCTTTTCAATCCTTTGCCTTGCCATACCTGCAAAGCTTGTGTAAAATTACTGGCAAAATACATATTTTATTAATTCATGGCCACCTCCAGTGCAAAAATGCTTGAAAAGCTAGTTCATATTTCAACTGGCAATATTAGACAAATGCAAATGAGTCACATTTCCATCCTATTGACTGCTAAGGGGTTTGATCTTGTCTTCAAATACTTGCAGGGATGGGGGAGCCTCAGTAGACCTGTTTAGTCTGGCTGTGCAATTAGTGCTGAAAAATCTGAAACTCATGTTTCCTGTTTAATGGGGTAGATGTATGTTGGACTTTCTGGAAAAAGAATTCATCAAAGGAAAGGGGAAAGACCAAATTCAGACCTTCTGTATAGGGACTGTGCCTTGTTTCAGCTGACTCAAGGCAGAGGTTTTTAGCAGTGAAGTTTTTTTATGTTGAATTTAAGAATAGTTTTTATTTCAGTAAAAAGAAATGAAAAACAAGAACAAATTTTTAATGCACAGGACAGGCAATAGGGCACAAGGCATTTCTGGGCTTTTTGCCCATATCTGTCACTGATTTCTTGGTTATATCTTGTGTGTCTGTTTTATGTTTTGAAGGTAAAAAAAAAAATCAGGAATGCAAATGTTAAGAAAAAGGAGAGGTTTTATTCACTGCAGTGTGATCTGTGGGGTCATGTTGCAGGCTGGGTTAAGAGACCTTCAGTGTATTTCAGTCTTTCTCTATATCTATTTTGCCATTTTTCTTTATTATGTACTGGCCCCAGATCTGTTTTCTTCAGGCAAATGCTCTATCTGGCTGTATGGGTACAGCAAAGTAGCCATGCAGGACAGAGACATCTGTGCTAAAGTACATGTCTCATCACAGTGGACACTCTCACAGGCAAAGTCACCAGGCTTCTGAGATGCATGAAGGACTGTGCTGAACTGGGGGAGACCCTTTCAGTGTTTTGAGTTAGCTCAGAGCCATGATGCAATATGCAGCATAGATGTGGGAATTTTCCACAGTACAGTTTAAACAGAGCACTCACTTCATTCTGCAGGGGGACACAGGAAGGGCTGCTCAGCCTTTATTGATCCTTGTCACAACTCGCTCTTCTTGGTGAATTTGGGGAACGGGCTCTGTAGACACACATGTGTGCACACAGGTGATGTTACCAGAAAACAGCAAGAGGAAGGGTATGGAGAGTGTGTGGGAAGTCTCCCAAAAGGTGATAAGCTCTGGAGACTTGTGTTTCTCTTGAATTTGAGGTAGCTGATAAACTCAGAACAGCAAAAGCCTCGCAGATTGTCCAAGGCTATCACCTTGGCATGGCAAGAGGTGCACAGGGCACACAAAGCACAGGGCTTTGTAGCTCACACCACAGTCAAGGAGGCAGTGTCTGCCATATGCAGACAGAGCACAGTCTACAGGGTTGATACAGGGAAGGAAGGGGCTTCTGAACACCTTCCTAAAAGCTACTGGTGCATTTCTTTGAACCCCTGCTTCTCAGTGAATATCCAGAGTTGGCCTCCACACTGCTGCTCTAGCTGGGTAAAATGAATGACTGAGTGGACTGGACCAACAATTCCCTGCTATTATCAGTCACTGCTTTATTCTCTTGTTAATAATTGCATAACTCATAAAATTGTTCCAATAAATGTTGGTGGTAATTTGTATTTCCCCCTGACTGTTTCTCTTGTCTGGAAAATTTACGTCCTTCTCCCCCACAGTTGGAGACAAGCAGACAGTGCAAAGAAGATTCCATACTGTCCTTGTGGGGAACTGGGGAAGCAGGGATGACACTCTAAAGCAGGAGAGAGGAAAGCTTTTACAGGGGCAGAGAAGGAGAGGCCAGAAATGTACCCCAGGTGTGAGCCCACTGACTTGACCTAGAGTCACTCATAGCATCTAGGTACTGACAGAAATATAATACATACATTTACAATAATGGTGCATTAAATTACCAAACTCCTTAGACAGATGGTGCTACAGACTGTTCTGCCTCTTTCATTTGGTGCATAAAACAGACATAAGTAGACAGTCATGTAAAAATTGCTAAGAATTCCTGTTCACAGCTGATTTTTTGCAGAGACTGACTTTTAGATGCTATTTAATTTTTGGAAACAGAACATTTCAGTCCACAGAATTTTTATCTTACTAATGGATCTAATAGGCTTGTGAATGGAGAGTAAAATCTTTGCCTTTATATTCTTCAGCCCTGTTGCTAAGAGCTGTACGAGTAACAAACTGTTCACATAAAATTTCACATTTTTCTTCACTAAAACCCCAACAGCAAGAAAAAGAAATCTGCTGACATTGATTAGGATTTTGAAAAAGCTCCTATGATTTTGGCCACACCAGGCTACCAGTTTATAGTCTGGGAACATTATCACAGTTTCATTTCTGCAACAAAAAGGCTCCATTCTTTTCTTCAAGGTTTGACCATTACCTGTCCTTGGTGTTCTGCATCAGAAATGCACTTGTGTCAGCCCTTCTGTTAGCACTCACTTATGGAGGATGCCAAAGGAAAGTAAAAGAAAAAGACAAGTGTCTAACAGGTTACTGTAATGTCTTTTGTGCTTTAAAAATTTGTAGGCTTCAGGCATTTAAAAATGTAATTAACATTTGTGCATATGATAAATTTAAAAAGTGGGTTAAAATTTCACACTTGAATGTAAACAATTTCCATTGTTTGTTACCAGTAAATTTCAATGGCTGGTAATTTTTACTCTGCAGAATGTTATCAGGCTATAATGCTGATAGGTTGTACTAAGCAAACTATACCACACTGGGTGGGAGTGTTGGTCTGCTGGAAGGTAGGAAGGCATTGCAGAGGAGTCCAAACAGACTGGATTCATGGGCCAAGACCAACTGCATGAGGTTCAACAAGTGCTGGGTCCTGCACTTGGGTCACAACAATCCCAGGCAGTCCTACAGGCTGGGGAGCAGTGGCTGGAAAATGCCCTTGGAAAAGGACCTGGGGATGCTGGTCAGCAGGGACTGAACATGAGCCAGGGTGTGCCCAGATGGCCAAGAAGGCCAATGGCATCCTGGCCTGGATCAGAAACAGCGTGGCCAGCAGGATCAGGGCAGGGATTGTCCCTCCTGTACTCAGCACTGCTGAGGCCGCACCTCGAGTGCTGTGTCCAGTTCTGAGCCCCTCACTACAAGAAGGACATTGAGGGGCTGGAGCACATCCAGAGAAGGGCAACGGAGCTGGGGAAGGGTCTGGAGCACAACTCAGGTGAGGAGCAGCTGAGGGAGCTGGGGGTGTTTAGCCTGGAGAAAACGAGGCCCAGGGGAGACCTTGTCACTCTCCTCTCTAAAACTCCCTGAAAGGAGGCTGCAGCCAGGTGGGGTTGGGCTCTTCTCCCGGGCAGCAAGTGACAGGGTGAGAGGAAACGGTCTCAAACTGTGCCAGGGGAGATACAGGTTGGATATCAGGATGAATTTCTTCATGAAATGGGTTGTTAAGCATTGGAATGGGCTGCTCAGGGAGGTGGTGGACTCACCATCCTTGGAGGTGTTCAAGAAATGACTGGATGTGACATTTCGTGCCATGGTGTAGTTGACAAGGTGATGATTGCTCAAAGTTTGGACTCGGTCTTTTCCAACCTAGATGATTCTGTGATTTTACAGACACAGAACAGGAAATAACCGTTTAAATGTTCAGTGTAAAATAAAAGGTATTTTCCCTCCAAAAGTGAAAGGAAACTATTTCAATTATTGCAGGCTGGTAGGTGGGAGGCATCTTGCTAATATTACATATTGCTAATTTTTTTTCCTTTCACTGCCATTTTATACAGTCATTTAGTCACAAGCTATGAAAATGTGTGAATAATCCACTTCTGCTATGCCAACTTAACACCACTCCATAAACAAATCAAATATGATCTTGGCAACATCTGACAGTACAGCAAAATTAATGCAGTGGAGAATGGAGAGATCATGCAGCCAGGGATCTCACATGACAGTGTTCTTCCTCTGAAGTACCCCTGTTAAATTCCAGAACAGACTAATTGGTAATGGACAGTATCATTTTACAGTTGTCCTAAAGGAGTCCAAAGGTTTTAGTGTTGCCTGGTTTATGGTAACTCTATCACAAAACCGTGTATCACACGTGACAGCCTGGTTGGCAAACTCATCAGCAAATCCAATAACTATTGCATTAGCCCCTGGTGCCAGCATTTGCAGGTCAGACTAGGGTAACACAGCACCAGGAAACCTGCACTGTGCATGTTCTGTGGTGGTAACCTGAACTTCTTTCTCTGAGGCTAACAGGGTGCCTAAGAAAGGTGCTAGTTCACACAGTCCTTAAAATTGCAGTTGAGTCTCCAGGAGGACATGATACAAATCTGAGCAATGAGGTTTAGGAAGAGACAGAATTAACTCAGTACTACTGAATTTTGTTGATGCGTGTCTTTAAAGATTGGTGCCCAAGAGAAAAAAAAAATGCTGTAACAGAGAATTTGAAAGTGAACACCTCAGCATTTTAATAACTGCAAAAGCCATTTTTGCTGGAATGCCATGACCATTTTTGCTGTAAGATAAAGTGAAGGATGGTCCTATAAACAATGCATAAAAAGACAAAGACACTACTTGTAACATTGCTTATTGCAGGGCTAAAACGCTGGCTACAAGTTACTGCTGCCCTATTTTAATGTTCCCAGCTGGCTTCTGCAGGGAAATGCTTGCTTTTTCTCACGAAGGAATGAGACTATACCTTCATCTAATACAATTCATATAAGTAACACAGAAAAACTGCCTCCCTGTTACCTTTTTGCTCCCCATCTCCCCGGACTGGTGAGATAGAAGTATACTAATTGCACATCACAGCAGTGATATGAGACTTTCTGGAAAACACTGTAAATAAATCAATGTTTAATCAAAGGGACATAATAAATTCAGTTGAGAAGCCTCACTCCACTGCATCTCTCCATGGTCTCTCTAGTCTGTAGGATGTTGAGTATATCTGCTGGTGGCAGGTACAACCATCACAACAGTATTAAAGGCATTCATCTGCCTGCTCATGTGCTCATGGCAGAACTAGGATAGAGAAACAGAACCCAGAATATTTATTCCTCCCTAAATGAAGCCTGGAAAGAAAGGACAATGAAATTAAGAGCTTGGGAGTTAAAAAAAAAAAGGGGGGGAGGGAGGGGGGCAGGGGGAGGAGAGGGATGAAGAACATATAGCAGCTTGTAAGTAAATTCTGAGAGATTCTTGGAGAGATAGATTATCCAAGGCATTCAAAAGGGTTACAGATTTGGACTCATGAAGCAGGTGAAATGATTCAGATTGGATGAAGACATGGTTGAAAGAGAAGGTAAAGATGAGTTTAGCAAATTTGTTTCAGAATCAGCAAAAGGATGATTAGAAATGAGGGAAGAAAAGGATAAGTATTTTGGCAACAAAGATAAATTGTTATGAATAGGCTTGGTAATGCTACATAGAATAAAATAATTATATTTAATAAGTGAGTAGATGGAGAGATGGAGAGAGAATGAGAAATCAAAGGTAACAGTAAAGCTACAAGATAAGGAGTATAGTAAAATTCTGAACAAACAGAAAAGAGACAAAAGAACATCCTGGGGACAGCTAAAAAAAGTCGAATCTGGAGAGAGTTTGAAATGGCAAGGTAACACCAAAGAAGATATGTCAGAGACAAAAATTCACAAGAGAAAAAAATAGCAACAGAAATGGTTGGGGAGGGTGAGGTAAGCAAAATAGAGACTATAAAGATAAAAGGAGGAGGACTGAGGGTGAAAACTTGAACAGATAGTGGATAGGGAGTGGATCTACCAGAGGAGGTGCTGAGGAGAACAGTGTATGATATTAAAGCAGAAAGCAGAGAGCACAGGCTCATCAAAAGATAAGATGGAAAGAAAGAAGATGTGGGGAAGTGCCAGTGGTCCTGAAGACTGCATTAAGGGACATCTGAACTGAAAGAAGCCCTCCAGCTTGGCTAGGAAAAAACATCGGCGAAGGGGGTCTCCACAGACACTGAAACTAGATAAAACAGCAAGTCTGACAAATACAAGACAGAAATTAATATTTGGAAGTCTAATTGGGTGTGAGAAAACTCACACTCAGTGGGGAAGTGCAACCATGACTCCAAGCTTACTGAAAAAAGCTGGAGAAGGGAGGCAGGAGAGCCAGAGAAACTGTTGAGGAATGAAAGAACAAAGGGCATTAGGACTGTGTCAAACAAGGAGTAGAGAGGAAACATCAAAGAAATCTTACCCTCCAAGGCAGAGAAAGTAAGATGAGTTTGGGTTTAATTGAGAGTAAACAGAGGAGGTAGGAAAATCAAAGTAGTTTTTAAAGCAGATTTTGCTCTTTAATACTAGCAAAAATTGCACACTTTGAAATTGGCACTTGCAACTGCAAGATCCAGAAATCTCGATAGATGTATACCCATATATTAAACTGATGCTATAGCTGACCTTGTTTTCTGAAGGAGAGACAAGAGATTAATGTATATGGAAGCCTTCCAGCCACTAAAAGCATAATTGAACTAGACAAAATATCATAAAATCTGCCTCAGTTATGGGGCAATCTAGCCATTAGCGCTGGGGTGAAAACATTTTGGAGAATGATTAGGGTTGAATAACAGATTTATAGCCCCAGGAATTGCAGAATAAAACTCTATAGGAGCCCTCATTTTCAGCCTTTCTTTTTCTGAGGAGAGTACAGAACTACTGGGGCCATACAGCCAAGTATCAATGCAGGCTGGTTTTGCTCAGTAAAGATTGACTTACTTGGCTTGGGTTGGATGGAGAATGCCTAGATTATTAGTTTAGGAAGTTAGCACAGATCTTTCATGTTTTTTCAGTTATTAAATGATCGTGGCAAAGGAGCCTAACTCCCAATTTCCAAGCTACTTGTGGCTTACCAAACAGTTGATGCTGCTCAGAGGGGCTGCTGATGAGACAAGCTCTACTTGCACATTGGCACCAACTATTTTATGCCCTGGTTCCATGGCAAGGTGATAATGATTTAATGTGCTGTGCTTGTACTTGAGTGCTACAGCTGGACTGCCATGAAGGCTACAGGCCCCTGAGAGATGCAGCTGATGCCTTGGAGACGCCACCTAGAACAGAGGCTAGAATAAAGAGTATTTATTAAAGAATAAATTTCTACAAGAATAAAGTAGGTATTTATTAAAAGGCCTTCAAAGGAAGCACCTTGGGCAGTGCAAAGCCTGGCAGAGGCTAGACCCAAGATGGACAATAGTCAAGAGTTTCTCAGATTGATGTAAGTTTGGTCTATTTGCAAATCAGAGGTTAATTGTCCAATTATAGTTTCAGGTAATGAAGTCATATTTCTCTGGTTTGCTTCCCCCCTCCCTGATTCACTTTTGTTTAAACTTCTCAGGGCCTGAGGCCGATGGTGTGACCTTGGTTCCCAGGCCCAGAAGGATTGCTTAGTCTGACCAAAATGTGAAGGAAGTTAACGAGCATTCTAGAGAAGAGTTCAGAGTTATACACTAATGCAGTACAGAATCTGAAAAATGTAAAAGCTAGAAACTTAAGGCATCACATTGTTTGCCCCGGACACTGAAATATCCACTCCTGCAGATTGACCCACAGTAAGCCACTAACTAAGGCTGTTATGTTGTTATCTGAAATATAAAAGTGAATTCATGTATCCAGCATAGAAAATGTGAGAGCACTCTCCTCATACCCAACAGGAAATACATCCTTGCAAATTACACCTAACTCCCCTGCCACAGGACGAGATAAAGAAATTGTAAAATGAGCTTTCTAAATATATTGTTCTCTTTTGTTTGGGTATAGGAGTACCAAATAATAAATCACAGGAGAATAAGAAATGCTTTTTAAAAAAAGTCCACCTGCTTAAGTATGCCATGGCATAATTAAGTTCATTTAACAGGGCAGTGACTTGCCTCTTCTACCTAGCCTCTTGCAGGCTGATCTTGTTAAAGATGTTAAACAATACATTTTTAAGAAGAAATCACTCTTCAAATCACTCAAACAAAAAGATTTAATTTTATCTGCTTTGAAAATTAATATTTTTTTGCAACATAAAATCAGCAACACAGTAGTCAGCTTTCTATTTTGAAACAGCATAATAGGAAGAGCCTTTTTGGTTGGTGGGGGATTTTTTGTTTGTTTGTGGTTTTTGGTTGTTGTTTGGTTGGTTGTTTTTGTTTTATTTTGGTTTGGTTTTTTTGTTTGTTTGGTTGGTTGGTTGGTTTGTTTTGTTTTGCAAAACTTACATATTCCTTATGGTTTAAGTAGAGAAACAGCCTAGCCGTGTTAGGAAGCTGGGTTGACAAAAACTTCAGAGAATCCATACAAATCTATACATTAATACATCTGATGATTAATAGTATGTGAATTTCTCACAACTCAGATCAACTTAAATCTATTAAGAGGCGAGAACTTTTGCAAAACTTCTAGTCAGAAGAAGACCCAGAATCTCTTTCTGGAAAAAGCTCAGTTTCTCTCAATTGCACCATTCTGTTCTAGAGGGAAATACAGAAATATATAATTTCCCTAATCTTGCCTCTCATATAGATGTTGATAGAACTTCTACTTTGCTTTTGAAATCCTCACTCTGAGAAGTGTAAAGGAAATATAAGAGGATGATAAAATCTGTCAGATGAAATTTACCACAAAATGCTTGAAAGCCAAAAGCATGCATGATTGATGAGAAGGCATGGCATCCTGAGATCCATCAGAAATTTAGAGAGAAGATGCATTGCATATTATTCACAAACCTGCAGTTTTTCCCATGACTCAAAAACCAGTCATCTCAGCTGAAAAAAATCCTGCGCACCACAAACCCAGGACAAATCCAGGTTGAATTTTAATGACATAAATTCATTAATAATGTCTGGCTGGTAAAAAAACCAGCTGTGGTCCAATTGCAAGTCCCTGTGAGTTCGTTCCTGCATGGAAAAGCCAACAGAGCATTTGACCATGTACTCAACAGTGACTAATGGTGGAGTGATGCTCTCCAGGAGCTAAGAACCACATGGGTACAAAGCTGCCACGTTTTCTCACACATAATGTTACTAGGGCACTTGTACTGATGGCATATGGTAACTTGTAGTTTTGAAATTTTCATTGTATTTGTTCTATGAATCATCATGGGATTTTGCTCAACTTCCTTATGATGGCACCTTTAGGTACCAGCTAAGTGACAAAACTCTGTACATGACCATTTTACAAATGAGAAGTAAACCTAGAGAGAACAAATGGAACTCAGGATTCTCGGATTTAAGTTTCATTTATTTTGAAGCTGCTGAAATTCTACTTAAGTCTAATTATACACCTTAAAAAATTAGATCTACCTATTTTTAACATCATAAGCTTTGTGGAACCTACAAATTTTTACTTTGTGCTTATACTTTATTTCCTATTACTAACCCTTTCTTCAACCTGACCTGACCTGGCTGGGGTTAAGAGCTGTCCCAGGGAGGTTTCAGTCTGTAAGGTGGCATTGGAGGTCCCCTCCATACTCCCACCTGAGTACTGGAAATGTGGGTGCAATCCTCTCCAGAGCCTCTCTGAGGAGAGAGGAGAAAGAGAGCACAGCTTGAGAGCCACAGACAGACAGGAACTACATACAGTACTCCTCACGTGCCTCAAGGACAGGAGGAAGGAGAAGCAGAACAGTGCAGAGAAGGGCAGAGTACCAGGAGTGTGGGTATCACATGGGTACTGCCATCTAATGATCCTGATGCTGTTGTTTAGTGGATAAACTCAGCATCACTTGTCCCACTGTATTTGGTTTTGCTGCCCATCAACCAAACCACTTGTGCCAATTGTTGTGCTGACAGATCCTCCAGTGGGAGGACAGCAAACAGCAGACAAACATTTTCTGCAAAGCTAGTTCATGTGGCTTTGCACAGAACTCACCCTCAGGGTTGTACAGCTGACCCTGTTGACCAGTGGTGTGGGCTTTTCCCTCCATCCCTAGCTGGCCACAGACACCATACACAGAACAAACTTTGTACTCCCCAAGCTTGGGATCCATGGATTCAGGGAGCCGAGGTTCATTACGGAGAATGGCTGCACTGGGCTGTTGGCATTGCAGAGCTGGGAGCAAGGTGATTTATTCCCAGGAAGAGACAGGGCAAAACTGGAAGAGTGCAATGGGCAAAGCATGGGTGTGTGCACAAACAAATATGACAGGAGATGGGTGAAGTTTGCCAAGCTGTCAGCAGCAGGGAAGTTTGCATGTAAGGACACCGTGCACTGAAGATCTGTCGTGCTGTACAGCCCCTCACTGACCAAAGACATTTTAAAACCAACTTTGCCCTACTATGCAAGGATTTAAAGCATAAACTCTGACATTAATCCCAAACATTATCCTAATCTTCAATATTAAATAGCTGCCATTTTATTTCAACTCTACATGGATTCTCTAAATTTCTTTCATCAGGAATGACTAAAACAGTTCAGATATCCCTGGCATCAGTCTGCCATATGTAGTGTATGGGACTTCTTTACTCACTCAGATTTATTCCAGTGTAAAACTGACATAATAGAGTACTAAGTCTCCAGCCTCTGTGTTTGAGTTATCAGACCTTAGCTTGAGTATAGAAAAAAAAAAAATCATTGTATCTGTTATATCTTTCTTGTCCTTCTTATCTCCAGAGGCAAAATAATTTTGGATAGTTGCCCTAGGGAGCAGAAAGACCATGTGTTTTCAGCTTTTGTGATATTTGTTGCTTATTGGATCAGAAGATTACACAGTAATCCCCCCAAACAAACAAACAACCCCAACCAAACAATAATAATATCCAAATGTTATAGCTCTCTGAAGAAAAAACATCTTCAGTGAAGACTTTGCAATGAATTAGGAGGTGATAGAGAAGTTAATTTGGATGTAATTCTTAAGGTTATTTGACTTGTGACTGGGAGCAGCACTATTGAAGAAACCATGTTAAACCTCTCAGATAGGACTTTATCTCACTCACTAGCAAAGGTCCTGTCAAAAAATCTATACCAGTGGTCCAGAGTTCCCAGGGAGCAGGGCCAGTGAGCAGCTGATGCAGGCATTGCACACATGCAGCCTTCAGCAGCACAGCCCAGAAAGATGCTGAACTGTTGCTCTCCCATCATCACTTCTCTTTGCCCAAAAAAAGGTTCATGAAGCTGACTTTGTCCCTCTCTCCAGCTCCAAACTTCACAGTTTTCTCCTGGTTTCTAAAAGGATATGCAAATATAACCTTGGATAAGAACTTGCTTCCCAAATCTAAGCTCTATGAAAAACAGTTAGATGCTGAGTGAAAACATTATTTCTCTTCATTCTTATTCATGCTGCAAAATAACAGCGCACACAATGACAAGGGCCAGCCTCCTTCCCTCTAAACAAACATATGCTGAACTCGAGTGGTTGTGGTTAAACTGATGAGTGAGCTGGAAGTACAAACTGCTGGCACAAAGGGGTTCAGGGCCAGGCATGTGTTTCCCACAGCTGTTACCTGGTAAACATGAAATTTACTGTTTGAAAAGACACTTCCTTTTTTGAAATTGTTGCTCGCTTTGAGAAAAATAGCACATTTCAAGCTTTCTTTGCACATTGTAAGGGAACACAACAATGGTAAGATTACAAACAACATTTAAGATTCTCTGCCCGTCACCTTTAAAAACCTGCTATTTTCTGTAAAAGGATTCTGTTGCATATTTTTTACCATTAAATCCCTTATGTCTCAGGTCTTCTCAGTTCTCTGTTTCTGCTAGGTGGAGATAGGTATATTAGCAATATAATATCATGACAGGGATGTGATGTGACATAGTACTTCAGAACAGTTTTAGGAATCATCTGGGCTGAAGTCAGATATTAGTTCATATTCAATGGTCATCTTAAAAGGTGTGTTACACTCTTTTGGGAAAATGACAGGAAAAACAAGATACAAAAAAATGCCATGGGAAGTAAACTGTAGAGATAGATACTTTTTCATAAAGATACACTAAAAAAACATGCTAAAAGGCCCAAAAAAAGGTAGTTCTCTTCTGTACTAATATGTTTTTTCTGATAGATGTTCAAATCAAGATCTACTTGAGGAAAATACAGCTGCTATGATAACAGTCCCTTTCTACATTCAGCTATCATCCTCACCTACATTGTCATGGCCTGTCATACAGATCTCTTCCTAAAACGTACATCTGCACCCAGCACTATCTGTAGTAATGTCTCTCTAAACTTTCTAAATGGACCTTTATGTGTTCATCCATGGTGCACTTATCTTCACTTTTTTTTAATGTAATAGTTGGCCATCTAGTCCAAGCCAGTTGTCCAGACAACTTCTCCAGTCACTGGAGGGAGACAAGCGTCTTCACAAGGCAAAGATACACACTTCAGAAAGTGTGTTTGGCACCAATAAGAGGAACTGCCTTCTGGATGAACCTGTGTCAGCTCACTAAATGTGGAGACAGCTAGCTGAGACAAGCTCAGCCTCTACATGGCAGAACACGGGTGAGATAAAGCTCACCACAAATGTAATGTTGCACTGGGGCTGCTGTAAGGCTCAGACTCACTCCATCTTTGTTTAGGTAAACAAGGTACCTATGGGAGAAGCCATTTGCCTGAGGGACTTTCTGTAAAGACTGGAGAATGACAGGCACATCCTGAGAGTACCACAGGACTGCACAAAAGAATGTGAGAAAAACACTCAAATTCTATCCAGGCCACATAAGACCTGCTGAGAGACTACAGGTGAACCAAATGTGACCCTGTTCCATTTGAGGCAACCTGGACAAAGGGTTAGCATGTTTGATGAATCCCAGCCTAAACTCCACTAAACTGGATTTTCACATGTAATGTGTAACACTAAATATATTGTCATACCTTGACATAAGATAAACAACACCTAAATAAGTATAAGGCAAGTTCATAATTGCCTGAAATGGTAGCTCTTAGAGACTTTTTTTATAGCAGAGGAAACCAGATGTTGACTTTATGGAGGTGATAAATAGTTTTAAAAACTATAGTACAATAGCATTTCAGCTGTTCAAACAGATGCTGCTAAGTCATCTGTCTATGTCCAAGGAGAGAATCTGCCCTTAATGACCATGTTTCTGCCTATTTTTAACTGGTAACTTAAAAACATCAGTCAGCATGAAGTACTGGATCCAAGTGGTCACCTGCTATGTTTATTAATTTCAGTACAGTTCATTTAGCTTTGGTTTTTGACATTCAGGTCTATGCACCATATTTCCTGATAGCTCTGCTCATAGTAGTGTGGTGCATGAAGATATGCACAGAGCCTGTGTCAGACCAAAGTTACTGAAGTCTTTCTGTTCCAAAGCATCAAAGTCAGGAGTCCAAACAAGAGTTCAAACCAGCACAGCAGGAGTCTGGCTAACCTGCAAAGTCAAGTTGCTATGGTTTAGCATTCTTGTCCACCCCACACTCTCTGCTCAGCTGTAACACCACTCTCAGGGTAAGTATACTCAGCTGAATGCAAAAAATACCTTTTTTTCACCAGTCTTCCCAAGTCCAAGCCCTACTCTGAAGTGCAGCTTCTTGGTTATTTCTGCATTTACTGGTTTATCTGCTGTTACCTCAGTCCTGTTGGATCATAAAAGTAAAGTCAATGCTGCTGCTAACCTAGACTGGACGCCAATGTGCAAAGACCCAAGGCCAGTTTAGTCCAATCCTTCAGCTTAACTCTGCCAAACATGTTATATTACCTCCTTTACAAACTAACTAATTTTTGTATGAAAAACAGTTCTGGCGTTCTATTGACTCTTAAATTTTCTATCCTAGAAACACAGTTTTCTCACCTTTAGAAATTTTAATTTCTAGCCTCAGTTTTCTTGTGAAAAAGTTATCCATGTTTGTCCTTGAGTCATTGCTGCTAGCTGGCTGAAGTGAATTTTCACCTTCACTGGCATCTACCTCTCTTGCAATAAACAAACCGCATTGTATATGCCTCTGCTTTTATTTCATGAACTTAAATACAACAATCCTTTTTACTCTCCTGACAGAAACAGGTTCCCTGTTCTCCTGACTCTCTCAGCACTCCCTCCTCCCAGGCTGAACTGCTAACCTGCTCCTGGCACAACTTCAGCCCACACCATCCAGTTTTCCTCTAGACAATGCATGGTTCAAGGGACAGAGCAGGGCATGGGCATTTCCAGGAGATGCTTTGGGATGGATCCTGAACTTCCCTTTTAGGTGTGGCACTTGGGAAGAGGCAATGCATTTTAACCTTATGAGGCATTTATTTTCATATGAAGGCATAGCCACAACATTTCAGACATTAATGACACTTCATTTAGATGCTGGAGATACTCTGATTCAGTTGATGATTGCATTTTCTGTTTTCATGAACATACCATATGTATGATACCACATCAATTGACCTTTTGCAGTTGTGGCTCTTAGAAGCTGCTTTGGTTTACACTTAACTATAGCTGAACTAATTTCTGATCACTCATTTCAAAGTATTTTTCAATGACCCACCTTTTCAATAACATCACAACACAAAGTTAGGCTTATATAGTACCATTTCTGATAGGTTCTCTAAATGTGTGATGTATATCCTTTATAATACCAGGCTCAGAAATATTTAGATTTTAATATTTGTTCTCTAGTCTATACCAGAATGACAGATACTATAGTGAATTGCATTTATGTCTAAATTGAAATCTGAGGGGAAATCTCTGGCAAATTTCATCTACTCCCTTCAGGAAACTTTCTTGCTCTTTTTATGAATCAGTAATCAAAAGGGCCAGTAAATTAGTAAATTAGTAAAATGAATTTTTTTCTTTTTGAAGTCCCTCTCACAGGGAATACCCACTTATGGGCTTTAGCATTTAGGTGTCTGTTCCACTCCAAACTGCCTTTAACATTTCTTCTGAAAATGTGATTTCAAATTATTTATTTCTGAACATTTTATGCTTTATAAAGATGATTGCTATTCACTATGTTCCTGTTGTTCCTAAAACATCTCATTTCATATTCTGCATTGGTTGTTCTTGCTTTAGTGCAAACCCCTTATAATTACTGTATAGATACTTCAGTTGCTTTTTACTGTCTACAGAAAAATTCTCAGACAGACAAGATGCGGTCCTTGTTATATCTTCTTTTAATTAATATAAATACATCTTTCCAGCTATGAATGTTTTCCTACTCTTTAACCTATTCTTTGTTTGTCTGTGTGCTTTTCAATCAAATTTTGTTTTCTTTCTGGTAAAACCAGATGTCTTTTCCACTCCTTGCAATTTTTCTCACTTCATCACTCACACAACAGACTCCCAAGAGGCCAGTATCCCTGGTGCTCAGTACTGAGCATAAATGTTTTCTAGAAGACAGATATGCCAAAGTCTTTTTTTTTTTTTTCCCAAAGACAATTCCTGTGACTACGTCACATAATTACAGGAAAGGTGAGCTGCAGAAGTTACTGCAGATCATCAGATCCAACCAGATCACCAAATCTAACCATGCTGTTCAAGGCAAGGACAGATGACAGGCTGTGGAAGCAGCAGCAGGAAGTATCAAAGGTGGGAGAAGAGCAATAGGAATGACCTAGGAACAGGAACATAGCACCTGACTCTGGAGACCATCTCTATCCAGAGGGATGACAAGAAGGCAGTCAGGTTGCTCAAGTGTGATTTACCTTTAGTGAAATGATTTAACTTCTACAATGAAACAACTACCTGGATAGATGAGGGGATAGAAGTGGATATTGTCTCCCTTGACTTCAACTTCAAGCCAACTTCAAGGCTTTCTACACTGTCACTCACAATGTCATCATAGACAAACTCAGGAAGTGTGGACTGGATGAGTGGGCAGTGAGATGGATTGAAAACTGGCTAAAGAGCAGATCCCAGAGGATCATAATCAGTGGCACATGCTGTAGTTGGAGGCCTATCACTAGTCGTGTTCCCCAGAGTTCAATACTGGGNATATGTAACTCATTTAATTCCTTGTTGCATGGTCCCCCACTCCCAATGGATCAAGACTGCAAATCTCACTCTGACCACGGACACTGAAATTGCAACTAAGTCTTTGCACTGGATCCACAGGTGGTGATATCTTCCCTCTCCACTATCTGCTCTTGTCCCTTCCTTCTTTTTCTTTCTTTTCCTTATATTTTTCCTCATGGTATTTTTATATAATTATAGAAAACCAAAATTAGCACATACCTCCTTTCTCTTGCAATCAAATTGTTTTAAATAAATCTGCCTCATATATGCACTGGTCATTCAGTGTAATTTCACTCTAATTCACCCCAAAGGATCTATCATCAAGAACCTCAGCTACTCTGCCTCAGAGATGGGACATAGCAGCCTCCTCAGTAAGTTTGCTGAGCTGGCAGGAGTGGCCCATTCCCCAGAGGGTATGAATGTATTGAATATGCTGAATGTATTGAAGGCAGGTAGAGATTAGCAGTTCATTATGATCCCAACATTCACATCAGAGACAAAAAAGAGTGAGTAAATGCTGACAGCTCATAGAGGTGAGATGTGGGATAGGATTGAAAAACTCATTGCTTAGATNTTGGAGGCCTATCACTAGTCGTGTTCCCCAGAGTTCAATACTGGGCCAATATTGTTTAACTTGTTGATTACCTAAAGATAAAGAGTGCCTCTGTGATGGACCAAACTTTGACTGGATGGACTGGCTGAGCCTGTGACCTATTGTTTCCCAAAGTGGGTTAGTGCCAGCTGAGGGAAAATGCTGATAAGAAGAAGATCCTGTGAGGTGGAGTAATGCTTGTTATATTCCAATCTCCTCCCTCCCAATAAAGCATAACTGCATAATTTTATATATATATATATATATATATATATATATATATTTATATATGAACATATGTAACTCATTTAATTCCTTGTTGCATGGTCCCCCACTCCCAATGGATCAAGACTGCAAATCTCACTCTGACCACGGACACTGAAATTGCAACTAAGTCTTTGCACTGGATCCACAGGTGGTGATATCTTCCCTCTCCACTATCTGCTCTTGTCCCTTCCTTCTTTTTCTTTCTTTTCCTTATATTTTTCCTCATGGTATTTTTATATAATTATAGAAAACCAAAATTAGCACATACCTCCTTTCTCTTGCAATCAAATTGTTTTAAATAAATCTGCCTCATATATGCACTGGTCATTCAGTGTAATTTCACTCTAATTCACCCCAAAGGATCTATCATCAAGAACCTCAGCTACTCTGCCTCAGAGATGGGACATAGCAGCCTCCTCAGTAAGTTTGCTGAGCTGGCAGGAGTGGCCCATTCCCCAGAGGGTATGAATGTATTGAATATGCTGAATGTATTGAAGGCAGGTAGAGATTAGCAGTTCATTATGATCCCAACATTCACATCAGAGACAAAAAAGAGTGAGTAAATGCTGACAGCTCATAGAGGTGAGATGTGGGATAGGATTGAAAAACTCATTGCTTAGATGCTCTAAAGGATAGAGAAAGGCATGCATAAAAATCAGCTTTAGCTCTCAACCTAATAAGAGACCAGGAGACAAGATGAAGCCTCAATAGCCAGTGTCACTGTCCTTCAACAGGACACCTGTATTCAAGCATCCTGATGCCTGGGTGCTGGACAGACTACCTGAGTATATATGCCCTGGTGCTGGTCTGTGGAAGTCTGAGAGACCATGTGTGAAATGAGCAATGTTTAAAGTAAATCACCTTCCAATCCTGTTTTTCTGCAACTGCTGCTTCTTGTTCTTTTACTACCCTGTCTCCTCTAAAGCCCCTTTCAACAGTGTAAGACAGCTCTTGGAGCTGACTGGAACCTGCTATTCCCTTGTCTGGAGCCCACTTTGATCTGCCTATCCTCATATGCTACATACTCCAGCTCCCTCCCCAAAGGGTTTAGAAATCCTCTGCAGTCTGCTGACAACTCCCTGGTACAGGAAGCCCAGCCTTTATAAAGTGCTTGGGATGTGACCAGTGTTAAGCAGAGGACAAATGAAAAGAGATTCTGCATTTCCTGAGCATCTCTGCCTTGATTGCCATTACCATTGCTGATCTGTTCCAGGTCACATCACTTGTATGCAGAAGCGTGACAACCAGAGGAGACTTCTCTGGTTCATCAGTCTACAAAGGTACATCAAACTAATCTTGGTCACCCTTCAAGACTGCCATAACAGCCAGTATGCCCATGGCTTCCTTATGACCTTGGTGTATGAAAATCTCTAACATCTTCCACCTACATGCTTCCAGGCACCTTCAGCTTATTCTATATGTAATTCACTTATAACATTTATTGATCATCTATTAAGTTTACATTAAGTATTTATATATGTGCCCTTCATATAAAGTACGATTCATTCATCTACAAAAATTTATTGTTTGTGGGGTTATCTTATATAAAACAGATCTTTATTATTAACAGAATGAAATTACAACATCCTGTAAAAATCATTCATTATTATAAAGATAGAGAAACTACACTGACGTTTAATAGTACTAGAAATTAAGTAGTATGGCTATTATGCTGTATATATAATATATAGGGTTTTATGGCTGAACAGCTTTTGGCTTCATTCTTTATTTAATAGCTATTTTCATCCACTGCATCGCACTAACTTCCATCATAATTCTTTATAAATCACGTCACCCACTTAAATGCTGTAATTAATTGTCCTATTTGATCAAAGAAACAAATATAGCCATACCTATATCTAACAGTAAAATATCCAGGAGAAAATTTCAACAGATAGTCCCAGATGATTTGTACTGAAAAAATATTTAAATTACAACTTTGAAGTGTAAAGCAACTTCAAATAGGAATTGTCAAATATGAGAACACACAAAGAAAAAGTGCATAGCTAAAAAAAAGGATAAATTCAGTGAGGAATGGCTCTTTCACTCCTGAAAGATTTTAAGACCTGATACTCATTTGATATGAAATACTGTATTTCTACTAACTTCTAGTTCTTGATTTAAAGGCTGGCTGATTTATGCCACTGGACAACCTTGCTCAACATCCACTAATGTTACACAGTTTGACTCAGGATCTCTGTTCTACAATTTTTCACAAGACTTCAGCCTTGCCTACAAGGTTACCTTGGAGTAGGAATATTCATTTTATTCATGTCACACTAACGGGGATGTTTCATCCATGTTCAATGTGATGACTTCTACTTCACCATGATGCCTCTGCATACAGAGAATGGAATTTATTTTGAATTACATGATCAGCTTGGGGAAGAGGATTGCTTGTCTTGTCACTTCCCTCTCAAACACCACTTTTTGCGGGACAGCTTCTGTGAAAATCGGAGGACACTTAACAAGCTAAGTTGGAAGTCAATGTAATTCTGAGTATGAAATCAGGATTTGTTTCCAGACATCACTTACAATTGTATCAAAGTATAATCCTGATATAATTTTTCATACACTTTTAAGAGTCTTCTGTGCTGCAAGAAGAGTGTCTGAGAGCAGGATACAACCTGTACCTTCTGTCTTCGAACTGTCACCAGGGCATGACTGCACCTTCAGGGGCCAGACACAGCTGCTGCTGGTGGTTTCCAAAACAGCACCTACATATTAACCCTGAGATTAACTCAGTTGGATAGAGCATGGTGCTAATAACGCCAAGGTTGTGGATTTAATCCCTGTATGGGACTGATTTATGAGTTGGACTTGATGATCCCTGTGGGTCCTTTGCAGCTCAGAATATCCTGTAACACCTGTATTGTCCCTGTAGTGTCAGAGATGGACAACAGTGGGAGCTGCTGTTGGAGAAGATTAATTCTGTGCAAAGCTGCTTCCAGGCTTGTGAAGCACTGACAGGTACATTCAGTACAGGAGCTGCAATGTAACCAGAAGGGAGATCACGGTTATTACTTGCACTGTGGTTATCACTTTGAGCAAATGCTGGAATGCAGAAAAGCGTAATTTGGAAAGCTGACAAGTATAACTTGCCAAAGAACCAGATTTATCTTCGACAAATTTAACTCAAAAAACATGCCTATCAAGAGAGCACAAGTACTATAAGCATTACAAGTGCTATAAGTACAGCAGATCAGTAAAACAGTAGTTTCGGTCAAAATACAGCTTTCATGTCGACACACAGAAAATAATTATATTAATTGACATCATAGGTGCCTGAGGAGTCAGATGAAAGGAAGGTCAAATCGAATTGCCTGACAACAACTGGACCAACAATATGTACTTTACTCTCTCATGAATTCTAAAATTTTCTGATCCATCTAATTGCTAGTGTGCCAAAATCTAGTTAGTCTGTATTTTCTCTTCCAGAGATGTACTAGCCTCAGAGCCACAGTTAAACAAGTTTTCATGATTACTTAATGAATATAATTATGCACTCTTTTTAAAAAAAGTTCTCTATTTAGTGAACTATATGGTGGATTACAATTGTTAAGAAATTATGAAACTCCTTGTGCAGTGTATTTTGGGAATATTTTCAGACATTATCAATAACAGATAATTTTCATATACATCAGCAATATATGCCTTTCTGGTTCTATGGATCAGGTAAAACTATCCTAACTGCATTTCAGTATCAAACTGCTCCCAGGGAAAGTACTACATGAATACCACTGTGCTGATGGAGATCTAAGGTATCCTTTCATTTCTGCAAAATTTACATTACTGCAAGACTGCTCTCAATTAAACTGTTGTAGAGCATTAGCACTCAAAGTATTTAAAAAGTTGGCATATTTGACTGAAAAAACACTGAAAAAACATAATAATGTAAATGTGTCTTCTGATGGTTGCCTTCAGTCTCTCCCTTCCCTGCAGAGCTGTCCTTGTGCTCTTTTCTATGGACCATTTACTACCTGCCAGTTTCCTCATTAGTTCCACCATTTGATCAACCCTGGAAGTTAAAAATTACCACAAACTGTGGCTAGCAAGTTGGGAGGAGAAAGCTAGGATTGTGTGGGAAGAGTGTAACAGAAGACAGGAGGAAGAAAGACTGCAATTAGGCGGCAAATAGAAACCTTTAGGCCCAGGGAAGCATTACAGGTGTTAACTGGTTAAATCTGAAACCAATTAAGCTCCAGTACGAAAGAAAAGCTCCACCAGATCAGCCGCAGTTGCAAAAAAAAAAAAAAAA